>JADBJO010003337.1:193502-238502 GCA_016801955.1 Conus betulinus | reverse complement strand
TGATTTTGCTATGCTGTGATAATTTGTGGTGTATTGTAACTTGCTATGCTGTGATCATTTGTGGTGTATTGCAACTTGCTATGCTGTGATCATTTGTGGTGTATTGTAACTTGCGATGCTGTGATCACTTGTGATGTGCTGTGACTTGCTATGCTGTGATAGTTTGTGATGCTATGCTGTGATGTGACGTGTTGTGACTTGCTATGCTGTGATGTGATGTGTTGTGACCTGCTGTGCTGTGATGTGATGCGCTGTGACTTGTTATGCTGCAATGTGACGTGTTGTAACTTGCTACGTTGTTATGTAATGTGCCATAGCTTTGCTATGCTGTGACTTGATGTGCTGTGACTTGCTATGCTGTAATGTGATGTGTGTGTTTGACTTGCTATGCTGTGATGTGATGTGTTGTGACTTGCTATGCTGTGATGTGATGTGTTTGTGACTTGCTATGCTGTGATGTGATGTGTTGTGTCTTGCTATGCTGTGATGTGACGTGTTGTGACTTGCTTGCTTGCTATGATGTGATGTGATGTGTTGTGACTTGCTATGCTGTGATGTGTGGTGTTGTGACTTGCTATGCTGTGATGTGACGTGTTGTGACTTGCTATGCTGTGATGTGACGTGTTGTTGTGACTTGCTGCTATGCTGTGATGTGATGTGTGTTGTGACTTGCTATGCTGTGATGTGTGGTGTTGTGACTTGCTATGCTGTGATGTGACGTGTTGTGACTTGCTATGCTGTGATGTGACGTGTTGTGACTTGCTATGCTGTGATATGACGTGTTGTGACTTGCTATGCTGTGATGTGATGTGTTGTGACTTGCTATGCTGTGATGTGATGTGATGTGTTGTGACTTGCTATGCTGTAATGTGATGATGTTGTAACTCGCTATACTGTGATTTGATGTTCTGTGTCTCTCTTGCTATGGGCAATGGGGGATATCTTGTATATCACCTTGGATGTTTGCTTGGCGAATAGTAAATGCCTTGCTTTGGGTGTCCTGTTGCTACTTGTTGTGTTTTGTCATAAGAGAGACAGACAGACAGAGAGAGACAGAGATAGACAGACAGACAGACAGACAGACAGACAGACAGACAGGCACAGAGAGAGAGAGATACAGACAGACAGACAGACAGACAGACAGACAGACTGACGGGCAGACGGGCAGACAGAGACAGAGAGGAACCAGAGCAGCAGCAGTACAACTACAGTCAGTTGTGAAGTGCAGTGACGTGTCGTGGAGATGCAAGTATAATCACACACACACACACACACACACACACACACACACACACACACACACACACACACACACACACACACACACATATACACACACACACACACACACGCACGCACGCACGCACGCACACCATTCATACATACACAAACAGACAGATTGAGACAGAGAGAGAACAACCAGAGCAACAGCAGTAGTAGAAACAGCCGTAGCAACTGCAGGGGTAGTACTAGTTGTGATGGCGCGCTGGTGTGGTGGTGGTGTGGGTGGTGGTGGTGACAGCAGTAGCAGCGGCGACAACAATATTGGCAACAGTGGTAACTGTAGTTCTGCAGTAGCAGCAACGGAGACGGTGCTTGCAGTAATGATAGCGGTGGTACTGGTACGGGGGTGGGGTGGGTGGATGGGGGGGGGGGGGGGGGGGGGTGGAGCGGGTGACGTCTGTAGGTTGGTGGTGGTGATCTTCTTGCGTTTGGTGACAGCTTTTACCAGTGCTATGCTGATTAGGGGGTCTGTATTAGGCTCTAGGTTGCTATTGGCTGCCATGTTTCTCCGTTTCGTGTGTTTGGGCGGAAAGAGTGATGACTGCATTGAGACTAATAGTAATGGTCAGTTGGTTGTTGAGGGGTATTGTGTGAAAGTTGTTCATATAGTCATCATCATGATTTTTTTTTTTTTAAGGAGATCCAGGCCAAGTTGTGGACTACAACAGAGCCATTGTACGACCTGCCACGGCTCCGCATGTGCTGGATGTAGTGCTTCGTTATGTCACCTGCTATGACGTCACAACCTATACCTGTAACATGCTCATCGCCACCTCAAAAGACAGTTTGCGCACCAACGAGAGCGAGTCTTTCACTCTGGAAGGTGAGCCGATCAGTCCAGAAACCGATGTGTCCGTTTAGATGAACACACCTCACAGAGTTCGCTCTGTCAATCGCCCTACTTTCCTTCGGGAGCTAAGGACGGTCACTCTTTCAACTCTGACATAGCGGCTGGCTGAGTAACCTTCCCTTTCGGGCATGCCATGGCTGTTCAGTTAGACGACCAGGATATGGTCTACTCAAACTGTAATAACTCCGGCACATAACAGGGGCACATAGCTATAGAAAGATTCTTCCCAAACATACTAAATTTACATTGTGTTTCAATCATACAGTGACGCATTGCCGCTTGATAGAAAGATGCCGAACAGATGATTTCATCACTTCATCAGGACTTCTTGATAATGTTAATAGTAATAGTGGTTATTCATGGCGCTTAGTCTTACATCATAAGCCCTAACTGCTTACAAATACAGAAAAAGGTGAAAGAAAGCATAAATGGAAACCAACAAGAAGATGAATATTGCAATAAGTACCATGCACGTACAAACAAGGGTGCATACTGACGCACACACCACGCACATCCGACATGTTACTTTATTGTATTTGTAACAGAAATGCAAAGAAAACTTATCTGTGTCATAGTCACGCATATTTTCTGCAACTGTATGAATTTGTATGGCTTTTGTTTCCACACTTTTATTAGAGTTATTTACTAAGGTCGCTTTAATATTGATTTCATTCACAGTTTTGTGAATTTACTGGATTGAGATGCTGGAAGTTAAAAAGAAATGACTAACTCATTCGAAATATTGCCTGTTCATAGGGGCAAATGATACAAGAAGGAAATGGCTTCAAAATATACTCTTGCTGTATTTATTTCTTAATACAGAATAAAGGTTAGCGCGCTAGATTTGAACCAAGACTGACACCCGACTTCTTTAGTCAAGCGCAGCAGGGAAGAGATATCATTACCAGTCTTTGTCATTCAAAGTAAACGTCTGCCCATGACTTCTTTGGTCTGTCTCAATCTTCATCAGTTCTCTGCAAGATGATGATGATGATGAGAAGAGAGAGAGGAGAGAGAGAGAGAAGGGGAGGGAGAGAGAGAGAGGAGAGCGAAAGAGAGAGAGAGAGAGAGAGAGAGAGAGAGAGAGAGAGAGAGTAATTATATTATAACGTACAATGTATGCGATATGATCAATGGAAAAATGACCTGTAGAAAATAATCCTGTAGGAGGACACTTACAATGTTGATGATGCTACTTAAAATCACTACTGTTGCCTTTACTCCTCATGGTGAGGAAGATAGTTCAACGCTGCATCCGTGTTGGTCCCGTCCGTGGCTGCTGGTAGCCTATATCTATCATTTTTCAAAAATCAGTTTCGTTATTACACACAGCGTCCTCAGCATCAACGTTATATGCGTCCCCATCAGTATCACTAGCATTGCCACTCTATGTTTAAGCGTACAAGTCATCATTATATACATAAAAAAAAAGAAAAAAAAAATATGAGAAAAAGAAGAAAGTCAGAGAAAATAAAAAGAAAGAAAGAAAGAGGGAAGTTAAAATCAACAACAACAACAACAAAAACAAGAAAAAAAGAAAAACAGAGAGAAGATAAAAAGGAAAAAGAATAAAAGAAAAGAGAAAAAAAAAAAAAAAACGAGAGAGAAGAGAGAGAGAGAGAGAGAGAGAGAGAGAGAGAATACTCAGCGCGTGTGTCGACCGCCTGCAGGGGAGATAACGCAGCCCGTGCTGAGAGCGGAGCCCCGCAAGGCACGGTACGAGGCAGGAGACGCCTTGAAGCTGACTTGCTCCGCTCGCATCGGCACCAACAAAGCAGCATTATCTGGGAGACCAGACTCCCAGGGGACAAAAAAAGTTCTCCCTTCAGACAAGCTGTATCTCTGGAACCAATATCACCGAACACGTAAGTTTATAGAATTTGTCTTCACTTTCTCGCTTCCTTTCTTTCCCCCCCCCCCCCTGCCCCCCCCCCCCCCCCCCCCCCCCCCCCCTTCCCGTCTCCTTCCCTTCCTCTCTCCATCTCTCTCTCTCTCTCTCTCGCTCGCTGGATGTTTTTTTTTTTCTTATTCGTTTTCTGTGTCCTTGCAGTAGCATTGATCCCACGAAAGCCTCCTCCTCTCCTCCTCCTCCTCCTCCTCCTCCTCCTCCTCCTCTTCTTCTCTTCTTCTTCTCTTCTTCCTCTTCTTCCTCTTCTTCTTCTCCTTCTTCTTCTTCTCGCAATCCTCCTCTCCTTCTCCTTTTTTTCATCCTCGTTCTTCTTCTTTTTCTTCTTTGTCTGACGATGACAATGATGATGATGATGATGATGATGATGATGAAGACGACGATGATGATGATGATGATGAAGACGATGATGCTGATGATTTGCTGTTGGAAATCGTTACTACCATGCACCACATAGGCTATGTTGGACTGGTACCATCAACTTTGAATTAAAACAAAACTGGGATACAGTTTTGCTTTGATTTTTAAGAGAATACTGTTGCCTTGGTCAGTTGTTGAATTTTTTGTTCTTTCTTGTGTTTGTATTTCTACTTAACCTATGGCAACCCCCCCACCTTCACCAGCATGTTTACCTGCTTCCAGAAAACCTGGGAATCAAAGTCGAAGGCATGTGGCGTCACTTCCGTGTCATCGATGACGCACATTCTGAAGCCAGATGACGACAACCGAGAGTGGCGCTGCAGATTGAACAACACCAACCTCGATGCTTTCTTTGCCGTGGCTGTGCAGTGCCCGGATGGAAAGGGGTGTCTCAGTAAGTCAGAGGCACACCACACACACATATATATACGTCCGCGGGCGTAGTCATACACTCTTGACTTGCCCACGTGGACAGATATATAGGCGTACTGTGCTCTGCGATCATCTAGATAAACCATCCCTCCCCAAACCCGCAGGTGTTCTCTCTCTCTCTCTCTCTCTCTCTCTCTCTCTCTCTCTCTCTATATATATATATATATATATATATATATATGTATATGTTGCAGAGTGAGAGTGTGAGAGAGAGAGAGAGAGAGAGAGAAGAGTTTAGGTGTGCAGTTTTGTCTTCTTTCAACAGCCAGAAATGGTTGTCACGACTATCTAGGCTAACTGGTATCATCTTAATCTTACAATGCGGGAGTCACATGAGTGGGGGGTGGGGGGAGGGGGGTTAAGGTGAGAGCGAGAAGAGATGGCGCTGGACTCGTCACTCTAAGTGCATCCGTCCGTCTGTCTCTCTGTGTCCATGTCCATCACTCTTCCAAAACAACTGAGTCTGTTTGTAGGCAGCGTAAACAATGAGTGCTTTGCTTTCGACTTTTTTTCCCCCCGCTCAACCACCTTGTTGATTTTGACATCAGTACAAGCATCAAAGTCGCATGTCCATATGACCTATTCACGAAAAGGTGGTTGGACTTGCTTTGATGAAGAGCGAAATCAAAAGTATTTTACTGGCATGGAGGACGTGTGTGTGAAGTGTGGGGAGGCTTGACGTAACACTGCGTGTTGGTATGGACTCATAAGAGTTAACTGGTGGTGGCATTTCAACGTGGAAGACCTTTCTTTCCCCAGTGGTTAACGACTTTATGTCCATCTTGATCGACCGGTGTCGCCAAGACCATCATGCAAGGCAGTGTTCCCGGAGGAAGAGAGACAGAACAAACGGCATGAAGGATTGGAGGACAAGGTCGAAGGACGGACACACCCGCCTCTGTCTGGCACCAATGAGGATTGTTGAGGACCGGAGCAGATGGAGAGAATTTGTCATAGTCATCATGGGGCTCCCACAGTCTAACACTGGTTATGGGACCAAGAAAACTATGGAAAACCTTTTTGGGGGGACCACAAAGTTTTTAACACGATAATGATATGTCCATAACAAAAACATTTTCAGGACTAGAAGGGTTCAACACAGTAATGGTATGTCCCTTTGGAAGACCTTTTCGGGACTAGCAATGTTTAACATGTTAAGTGGTGCCATGTATTTATTTGGGGGGGGGGGGGGGGGGGGGGGGGGGGGACCTTTCTGGGACTAGCAAGGATTAACACAGAAAATTACGTCGACATGGAAGACGTTGTTCACAGCGGCAGATAACTCATGCAGATAGTAATGATGTATCAAGATGAGCGATGGTGTGACTGGGCAAGGGTTTATGCAGTAATGTAGGCTATGTCGATGTGGGGGAGATCTTCTTTCCAGACTAGTTAATGCTAATACAATAATGACAGGCCCATGTCCATGGCGAACGCCTTTTCTGACTTGTAGGTATAGTAATAATTCTATGTCGACATGCAAAAAATCGGGAGTAACAATGCGTGACACAGGAACAGCGTGCTGAAACATGAGGCTTTCCCCAGCTGGATAGTCTGACACGTACGGTGGTGGTGGTGTAGTATAACGGGAAAGCTTTTTTTCCAATAGCAAGGCTTAATACAGCCGTGGCATGCCAACACAGAAAATCTGTTCTTTTCCCATCAGCTGTAACAGCGGGTTGATTCAGACGGCATGAGATCAACTTTTTTTTTTTCACTCACTGTGGGTCGAACTAGGTTTCTCACTGCTTATCTCGCCTGGATGATCATGGTTCTTCAATTACAGAGCAGAAAAAAAAGCCATTTTAATACATGATTTAACAGATGATGATGATGCTGAAAGTCGAACAGAGTGATGAATCTGGCAGCAAAACAGGAAAGAAAATTCATCGATGCTCATTCTGTAGAGCTCAGAAACTGACCAGCCAGGGGACTGAACTGGGAGTTCGCTTACTTACTAGGGTGGGGCTTGCCCTTGGAGCTCCTGGCCTACCGATGGAAACAAGTTTGTAAGTATAGATGTGCCTAGCAAGCCTACTTTTGGGAATATTTTCCTCATATACTAACGCTCTGTTCCATTGTTTTAAGCCGGACAAAGGCGTCAGCTAATGTAGGATTTTCTTCCGTGTTCAGAGCAATGCCGACCTTCGGGACAAAGTACAGAGAAACACACGGAAACCGGTTCAACACCGTCCCAGCTTTCTGATCAGGTTCAAGCTTCGGCCATGGAAGTGAAAGGACACGCAGGTCAATTTCTCTTTCGGAGTTGTTTCCCCTTGCCGTGTGTATGAATTCCTTCCCTTGTCCTACACCTCGCATGAACAATGAACCCTCGCGCGGCAGTGTGTCCTTTGGCGATCATCCAGTGTGGGGACAAAGGTCTCTGTTCAGGAACAATGTACAGCCCCTGTTCTTGAGATGACTGACTTGCATTCATCATTTCTGTCCTCTTACCCCGCCCTCCGTCCCAGTTTACAACCTGTTTCTAGCTTGAGAGGATCTGTTGTGGTTTGTCTTGACAACCTGTTTTAGCTTGAGAGGATCTGTTGTGGTTTGTCTTTAGAGCTTGTTTTAGCTTGAGAGGATCTGTTGTGATTTATCCAGTTCAACAATCATAGGGCAGCAGCAGCTGTAGTAACAGTAGCAGTAGTGGTAGGAGTAGCAGTAGCAGCAGCAGCAGCAGCAGTAAGAGCAGCAACAGCAGGAACAACAGCAACAGCGATAGGAGTAGTTGTAGTAGAAGCAGGTGCAGCAGCGTTAGCAGCAGCTGTAGTAGCGTAGTGGTTAGTAGCGGTGGCAGCATCAGCAACAGTAAGCATCAGCAACGTAGTCGTAACAACGGTATAAGCATCAGCAACAGTAGTCGTAACAACGGCATAATCAGCAGCAACAGTAGTCGTAACAACGGCATAAGCAGCAGCAACAGTAGTCGTAACAACGGTAAGAAGCAGTAGTCGTAACACGGCATAACATCAGCAACAGAAGTCGTAACAACGGTAGAAGCAGCAGTAACAGTGGAGTCGTAACACCAGACGAAGTGAAAACGAAGTGAAAACAGCAGCAGCAGAAGGGGAAGTGGAAGAAATAGTCACGACAACAGCAGTAGCGGTAGCAGCAACAGCAGTAGCAATAGTTTTTGCAGTAGGCCGTAATTCTGTTTGTAATCCCTTTCTCACGGGTCTTCATTGAACCCCCTCCCCCTCTAAACCCCCCCCCCCCCCCCCAAAAAAAAAAAAAAAAAAAAAAAAAAAAGAAAAAAGAAAAAAAAAAAAGCGCATGTCTGCTCTGAGCCTGTTTTCATTTGAACAATATTCAACAATACGTTCTTCTTTATCAATAATAGTTTTCACACACACACACACACACACACACACACACACACACACACACACACACACACACACACATGAACAATGAACCCTCGCGCGGCAGTGTGTCCTTTGGCGATCATCCAGTGTGGGGACAAAGGTCTCTGTTCAGGAACAATGTACAGAAGAGGGAGTGTGTGTGTGTGTGTGTGTGTGTGTGTGTGTGTGAGTGTGTGTGTGTGTGTGTGTGTGCGCGCGCGCGTGTGTGTGTGTGTGTGACGCGAAGTCAAACCAACCAAACATAAACAGAGCAGACATACCGAACAAAAGGTCAAATGGTCCAGGGAAAATTCAGAACAATACATATATTTCAATTGTACACACACAGAGCAATCGTCAAATTAGTATTTTAAGAGTTTTACGGGACAGCAATCGTGATTATTAACACTTCACATGCCTTGTTTTCAATATGATATATTTCACTAAACGATTCACTTCAAATGAATGACATAAACCTAAGTGATCTGAACAGTACAGGTACTATTTGAGGATGCACGTGCTTTTGTGTGTACATACGTTTGTTTTATTTTTGTACGTGATCCTGCATCTGCGTTTCGTGTCTAAGCTTGTAACCAGAAAGTGCTTCTTTTTTCCCCTCCTCAGCGCTCACTCTGGCATCATTCTCATTTCTGAATGTTTTGTTCTTCCTTCTTACGTTGAAAATTCTTAATATTATCTTTGAAATGTTAATCAACCACCGTGGAGCTGCCGCCATGGGGGGGGGGGGTGCGCTGAGAGGTGGGGGGGGGGGGGGGGGGGTATAATTCCCATCTGAAGCACTTACATGTGGTGGTATTTTCACCGTTTCTGATCGGCTCCAGCCCAGGAATGGTGAAAGCAAACAACGAGGAGAAAGCAGTAGGATGAGCATCATAATTGTCATCCTTGTGAAAGGAAAAAAATAAAATAAAAGGAAGGCAGAACCAGGCTTTCCAATTTTCGAAACTGGGCTTGCCATTACAGACTGCACACTTCTTTAACTGTTGTGGCTGTAGGCGTATAAGTTGAAAATAAAATGAGGCAGGGAACAGTAAACAATAAACAAGTAGGGTAACTCTTGCTCCCATAAGAAAAGCTAACACCAGAGTTACACTCTGTGTTAGGTTTTCTTATGGGAGCAAGAGTTACCCTACTTGTTTATTGTTTATTGTAGAAGTATAAAACAAACTTTGGACCTCTTTTTCTGGATGGAGTCAGAAGGAACGATATGGCGGTGGAAACGGTAGGGGGTGAAGAATAGACAGGGTGGAAAAGACGTTTCCTTATTTTTGTTCTGTGTGCCAATCGTTGATGAGTCTGCTCGTGGCTGACCGGATAGCAACAGCAGTTGAATATTTGTAGTGCTGTTTTATCACGGAGTCCAAAGTTGCCAAAGACCTGTAATCGCAGGAAGGGTGGGCCCTTGGCGGGTTGTGCACTCGTCTGGGAACCAAGAGAAACTGGAGTTCATGGTTTCAAACTCGTAAGGGCAGATTTTTTTTTTTCTCCTACTTTCCTCTAGACATTGAGAGGGAGCCTAAGTGCAAGTGTTTCAGATGAATCAGTAAAATCTGAGCGAACGACGACGAAAAAAGAATCAGTAAATCGTGTATGCACGTACCGTACTATTAAAAAAAAAAAGACTAAAACAAAACTAAAATTAGAACAAAAACAAAGAACCGAAAAAAAAAATCCTGCTGGCTGCAAAACTGTCCCTGGCAAAATAAAGGTAAATAAAACAAAAACATGCGCATCCAGAAAAGAAACACAGCATGACTCTTGCCCATATTATGATGAAGTGCTCTCCCCTTAGAATGCAGCGTGTCTTTCACACTGAGAAATCTGCGGCATCAGTTAACTTGTACGAAATGTCTTCGAAGTGTCTGCACCTGTTGACCATAAACACCTGCTGTTTGCTCCTTACAGAATCACCACCAGCGGAGTCTCCTTCAACCCTGCTCATCCTTATCGCCGTCATCTGTGTCCTCTTCGTCACCATGGTCATCAGCATCGTCATCATGACCGCCATGCTGAAGAAGCAGACAAAAAAGCAGCTGTCTCCTCTGATCATCAGTGAGATGTAGCTCGTGTTGTCATGTACAGGAATGTTGCTGCCTGACTGTGGTTAGACCAGTGAAATAGCAATACATTGCACAATGTCTTTACGAAGTACTGCCCAGCATTCGAGAACATGTATGTTGGAAGGGGGAGGGGGGGGGGGGATGCGTGTGTGTTCAAAGGCATCGATGTGCGTGTCAGCGAATACTTAAGCATGCACGCATATGCGTGTGTATATGTAAGTGTGTGTGTGTGTGTGTGTGTGTGTGTGTGTGTGTGTGTGTGTGTGTGTGCGCGCGCACGCGCGCACACGCATTTGTACAGTTCATTAACACACATCTTAACATAGAACTCAATCTTCAACACCTACTCTATCCATTTCATCAAGACCATCAATTAAAACTTAAGATCTCAGTCTGCAGTTTACGTCCGTTCAATTAGTACTTGACACGTAATTCCCACCCTGCTTCTTTGCGCTTGTCTTATCATTCCTTCTTAGATATAGAATTTTTTTTTTCATCCCTGTATGCCATCAGTTTCATCAACAATCTTTAATAGGAATACCGCCAACGTGCTGGTAAAAGTAACACAACATTTTTTTTTCTTCCAACTACCAGCTTCTCCCACCACCCTCGGTGTCAATCCTTTTTTAACCGTCCATCTGAATGGGTTTGTACGTTTTAAATTAATCCCACTATCAGCATGGGCAAAGCCAAATCTTCTCCCGTGGGCAGGTCCCCCACCTTCGGAGTACACCGTGTCGGCAGCCTACAATGCTAGAGCTCGGAGCCTGCCCCACCTGCCGCTCGTGGACCACTACGCTTCGCACGAGGACGACGAGGACCTCCACCTGTTCAGCCGCCGTGATGAGGAGGAC
Source organism: Conus betulinus (assembly GCA_016801955.1). Lineage (NCBI taxonomy): Eukaryota > Metazoa > Mollusca > Gastropoda > Neogastropoda > Conidae > Conus > Conus betulinus. The sequence continues at coordinate 227,328 of JADBJO010003337.1, read as the reverse complement.
GAGACGCCTCCCAAGATCTTCAGCCCCACCCACCTCGTCCATCTACATCTCCATGTCTGCTGTGCCCTCACTGCACGATGAGCCCAGGGCTGCCTCGAAAAGGGAGACGTCAGGTCCCGGGATGAGGCGGGTGTTCAGGACAGGAGGAGCGAGAGCATCTACTCCAACCGGGATGCCTGCGACACTGAGGTGACCAAAGTCAGCAACACCACCGTCAGCTCCCGGGACAGCCATGTCACCATGGGGAATCTGAAAGGGTGGATCTAGGCGCTTTGACATGGGACCTGCCAAGGGCAAGATGCGGTCGTTTTCACATGGGACCTACAAAGGGTATATGTATCATTTTTACATGGGACCTACAAAGGGGCAGATGTAGTCATGATGACATGGACCTGCCAAGGGGTAGATGTGGTCGTTTTTAGATGGGACCTACAAAGGGGTAGATGTAGTCATTTTCACATGGGACCTACAAAGGGGTAGATGTAGTCATTTTTACATGGGCCTACAAAGGGGCAGATGCAGTCATGTTGACATGGGACCTACAAAGGGGCAGATGTAGTCATGTTGACATGAGACCTACAAAGGGGTAGCTGTAGTCACATTGACATGAGACCTACAAAGGGGTAGCTGTAGTCACATTGACATGAGACCTACAAAGGGGTAACTGTAGTCATTTAAGTATGGGATATAGATGAGAGTAGATGTAGTTATTTTGACTTGGCGCGCCCGAAGGGGAGATGCAGTCGTTTTGTGATGGTATTTATGACGGGGCAAATGTACTCATTTTGGCTTGAGGCATCTCAATGTCGTTGTTTTGACATGGGGGATATGAAATGTATGATCCTAGCTGTTTTTATCTTGGAGATATGAAATGGTAGTTGTTGTCGTTTTGGCTGAGAGGCAGTAAAATGATAGGGATGTGACTATTTTGATCTGGCGGGTATGATGTAGTGGTTGAAGTCGTTTTGGTCTGGGACACATGGGTAAATCATGGAGCGTCTGACAGGATAGGTGTCATCGTTTCGACATGGCAATATGACATGGTGGATGCAGTCCCTTTGATATGACACATTTGGAAAAAAAAAAAAAATTGTCACTTGAAAATGAGGACTATTAAAAGGAGATATTGTAGTCAAAGACGGATGCAGTCAATTTCCCATGCGCAGTCTGAACAGGTTGGTGTATTTACTGTGAAAGGACAACAGGACAAAGGGCGAAACTGGGTCATTTCAATCAGGGAAATCTGACAGGGCGGATATGATCACTTTGTAGTGGGAAATATGGCAAGGGTTGTTGATCTCATTTTGACACTGTAGATTTCACCAGATGATCTTAAGCAATGACTTTGACACAAGCGATATGAAAACTGGACACAGTCTTGTTGACATCGAGAATGCTAAAGGTCATCTGACACGTGGAAAGTTGAAATTGAAAAAAAAAAGAAAATTTTTTTTAAAAATAAAAAAAAAACCTGGTCATTTTGACACGAGAACTTCTGCGATTCTTAAGGATATGAAGTGTTTGTTCACAAAATGTTTTAATGGAAAATCTGAACGACTAATCTTCGTTCAATCAGGCCAAGCCTTTGTTATTAACTGGAATCATAATTAGCGTGAGTATTGCCAAGGCTTATAAGCAAGAAGAGGGTAGAGCTGGACAGAGCCAGCTGTCTGGTCGCTGTGGTAGAATTGCAAATGTAGATGAGCTAGTGGATTTTTCAAAAATGATCAGCCCTTCAATCCCCTCGAAAGTTTACTGTCAGCACAGATCATTTTTACCTGAGGAGATCTGACAATGCAGTGCTGAGTAGCTGTCGACTTGATCATTTTTGCCGGATGTATAGTAGTCTCTAAACGATGTCGTTTTTTCGACTCTTGTCTGCTTTTGTTGTTGTTGTTGTTGTTGTTGTTATTGTTGTTTGCTCAGTTGCTTTGTCGTTGTCATGTTTTCTCTTCGCCACTGCAGTCATCACTCCAGCTTGCTGATGTGAAAACGTCTCTACAATCTTCAGAAGTTTCGAAACAGTTAGTCAATGTGTGAATGGAGGGGGAAGGAAGGGCAAGAAACGGGCCCACATTGTTGTCGCTTATCCTGACAGTAGTAGCACTGCACGGCGAACACGATACTGACTGACCGGGATTTCCCGAAAATGTCTAAACTCGATTTTCCTTTTGATTTCGGTGCATGCTACTCGTTAGGAGAAGAAGAAGAAGAAGATTGAAAAAGAAAAACACACACAAAAAAAAAAAAGGGGGGGGGGGGGGATGAGGGGGAGGCTGGAGGAGGGGGAAGAAAAAGAAAACGTGTCCATATCTTTGGGTTATCGGGCAGGTAAAAACTTTGGTGGTCTGATGGAAGTTTGTGCAGCTCTCCAGCCCGAGACTGCCACATTGTCGCATTTTTTTTATGCCCTCTCATCGGCCTGCCTCACGCGCTACTCATTCTGCCACCCTCATCACACACAGCAACAAACAGGCTTATTCTATCACACCCTCATCACACACACAGCAACAAACAGGCTTATTCTATCACACCCTCATCACACACAGCAACAAACAGGCTTATTCTATCACACCCTCATCATATAGCAGTGTACAGGCTTATTCTATCACACACCCTCATCACATAGCAGTATCCAGGCTTATTCTATCACACCCTTATCACATAGCAATATCCAGGCTTATTCTATTACACCCTCATCACATAGCAATATCCAGGCTTATTCTATTACACCCTCATCACATAGCAGTATCCAGGCTTATTCTATCACACCCTCATCAGATAGCAGTATCCAGGCTTATTCTATCACACCCTCAGCACAAAGCAGTATCCAGGCTTATTCTATCACACCCTCAGCACAAAGCAGTATCCAGGCTTATTCTATTACACACCCTCAGCACAAAGCAGTATCCAGGCTTATTCTATCACACCCTCATCACATAGCAGTATCCAGGCTTATTCTATCCACCCTCATCACATAGCAATATCCAGGCTTATTCTATCGCATCCTCATCATATAGCAATATCCAGGCTTGTTCTATCCACTCTCATCACAAAGCAGTATCCAGGCTTATTCTATCCACTCTCAGCACATAGCAGTATCCAGGTTTATTCTATTAAACCCTCATCACATAGCAATATCCAGGCTTATTCTATAACTCCCATCACATAGCAGTATCCAGGCTTATTCTATAACACCCTCATCACATAGCAATATCCAGGCTTATTCTATAATACCCTCATCACATAGCAGTATCCAGCTTATTCTATCACACCCTCATCACATAGCAATATCCAGGCTCATTCTATAATGCCCTCAGCACATAGCAGTATCCAGGCTTTATTCTATCACACCCTCATCACATAGCAATATCCAGGCTTATTCTATAACACCCTCAGCACAGGCTTATTCTATCAGTTTCCTCATCACATAGCAGTATCCAGGCTTGTTCTGTCACACCCTCATCACCGACGGTTCACATGAAGCAGTCGGCTTCAGATCATCAAGAGGTAACCCATCGTAACAGAAACTGCAATTTGCGCCTTTACTTGTGGAATAGCAACTGGTCGTTCTTCATTTTCATTGCTGGAGTGTTTGTTTGTTTTGGAATGAAAGAAAAACCTAAGAGGTCGAAACGCGTCGGAGATGAGAGACTGTCTATTCATTCTTCGTTTCATTGTCTTGAATGTTTTTTGGTCCAGCCTGAAGATCAAGAAGCTTCAAACGCATCATGTTTGTCTTGTAATTTGTTTGTTTCTTTTATTCAGAATGGATCACAAAGAGCCTTCAGATGTTGAGACTCTTCTTTATAATGAAATTTTTGATGCGCTGGTAATTGTGGTGTGCTTTACACCTTGCTTAGTGTGTTCGATTGTATTTTGCCATCTTTGATGTACTAACTATTGTGGTGTACTTTACGCTTTGCTTAGTGTGTTCGATTGTATTTTGCCAACCAGTCTCATACCAGAGAAAAAAGAAAAAGGAAAAAAAAAGAAAAAGAAATAAAAGTTAGTAGTGGATTTTTTTTTTAGATGAAGGGGATAATGTGAAGCACAAAAAAAGTGGATTTGCAGAAGTGGATTTCGGCCTGGGGGGGGGGGGGGGGGGGGGGGGGGGGGGGGGGGAAGAAAGTCACCGCCTTAGGTGCTCCATTGATCCGATAACTGATGCCAAAAAAAAAAAAAGAAGAAGAAGAAGAAAGAAGATTGTATTTTGCCATATTTGATGAACTTACAATTGTGATGTACTTTACTGGAAACAGTCCTGCGCCGCTTGCACACAGGCCACTCGTTTTATACCGTTTCTTATCTTTTAAAAGGTGAAGAGGCTCCGTGGTGCATTCCATGTCATGTTCCACTCACAGTGAAACATATCATTAATTTCATATTGTTGGAACTTGCACGATGTGAGACATAAACACTTTACAGCCGAGTCCATGAACACTGTTCAGGGATGTCCCATCTGACGTGATCTTTGAGTTTCTGAAAGAGATTAACATTTTTCATCTTGATTTAAGATTTTACTGAAGAAAGATTTTTAACGAAGTTTCTGGTGCGTTTTTTAGAAGATGTATTTTAAAGAAATGTGTGAAAGGTTTTTTTTTTTTATGACTTGTGAGTTGATTTTGGATTTTAAATGTGGTGACAGCCCTGATATGGCCCTTTGCGGTCGGCTGGGCTATAAGCAACATTACCTTACCTTACTGCTTGCTTAGTATGTTCCATCGTATTTTGCCATCTTTGATGTACTAACTATTGTGGTGTACTTTACACCTTGCTTAGTGTGTGTTTGATTGTATTTTGCCATCTTTGATGTACTAACTGTTGTGGTGTACTTTACACCTTGCTTAGTGTGTCGATTGTATTTTGCCAACCAGTCTCATACCTGAGAAAAAAAAGGGGAAAAAAAAGCAAAAGGAAAAAGAAAAAAAATCAATAGTGAATTTTTTTTCTCTCCGCTTTTTTTTTTTTTCACATGAAGAGGAAATATGAAGCACCAAAAAAAAAATGAAGAGGTGGATTCGGCCTTAGGGTAAAAAAAAAAAAGGAAAAAAAAAAAAAGAAGAAAGTCACCCGCCTTAGGTGCTCCATTGATCTAATAACTGATGCCACCAACCCCCCCCCCCCCCCCCCCCCCCCCCCCCCCCCCCCTGTATTTTGCTATGTTTGATGTACAAACTATTGTGGTGTACTTTACTCCTTGCTCAGTGTGTTCGATTGTATTTTGCCATGTTTGATGTACAAACTATTGTGGTGTACTTTACACCTTGCTCAGTGTGTTCGATTGTATTTTGCCAACCAGTCTCATACCAGAAGACAAAAAAAAAAAAAAAAAGGGGGGGGGGGGGAGGAAAAAGAAGAAAAAGAAAAAGTTAGTCATGGAAATTTTTTTTCCCGCTGTGTGTGTGTGTGTGTGTGTGTGTGTGTGTGTGTGTGTGTTTTGGCAGATGAAGAGGACAATGTGAAACACCAAAAAAAAAAAGAAGAGGCGGATTTCGACCTTAGGGGAAAAAAAGAGAAAGTCATTGCCTTAGGTGCTCCCCATTGATCCGATAACTGATGCCACAAAAAAAGTATTTTTGCCATGTTTGATGTACAAACAATTGTGCTTTATTTTGCACCTTGTTTAGTGTGTCCCATTTTATTTTTTGCCATGTTTGCAACAAAGCTAAAATCTGCCAAGTCTGCTGTACTTTACACCGTATTTGATGTGTTTATTTGTATTTTGCCTTGTTTACAGTAACGCTGCAGGCTGTAAAATCTACCTTACTTTGCACCTTGATTTGTATGTTCTTTTTTGGCCTTGTTTACACTGAAGGTGAAGTCTGTAAATTCTGCGTTGCTTTACATGTTGTTTTCAGTGTTCTTTTGCATTTTCCCCCCTTGTCTACAGTAGCGCTGCAGTCTGTAAAATCTGCATTACTTTACACTGGTTTTGTGTGGTCATTCGCGTTATGCTTCGTTTACAGTAACATGTGCTGCAGTCCACAAAATTTGGTGATACTTGCACAGCTCACTATGCCGCGAGCTCTTTTTTATTTGTTTGTTTTTGTTTTGCTTGTTGTCGTTGTTGTTGTTGTTGTTGTTTTCTAACCTTTGTAAAGCTGCTGGTCGGAAAAATACTGATTATTGTGTTCCTGATCAGAACTTTACTATATACTGACTTTTTCTCGTGAATTTGTCGATCGATCCATTGTGGCATTTGCATTCAGGTCCATTAGTGTGGTGGTTCATTTGTTAATTGATCATTGTATTGAACGCTTTTTTCATTGGTCCATCAGTCTATATGCCCATATAACATGTGTAGATAGTATGCCAAGAAACAAAGTAACCATATTGATCTAAACTCCACACTGAATGCAGTCCAAACCGCTTATAACGAAGCTGAATGTCACGAATGCCGGATATTTCGAAGCAATAAGGTTGGTCCCGGCAATGCCGCTTATAAGGAAACGGTGTGGGGGTCTCCAGTGGGCGATCTTGCCAGTTTATAACGAAGCCGCCGCCTATAGCGAAGCATATGTTCGGGTCGGGAAGAGTTCATGCCGGATATAGCCGGACATACATTTCTAAGAAATGGTTGGTTGGTTCGCTGGGATGTATATTGCTTCATACGGTCGCTGACTATTCTACGGAGATAGAGGAATATATCCGCATAGCACATGAAATGTAGATCCTTTTATGAGTTGCTGTAAATAGAAATCACACGTTAAACATGTGTTTGACTATCTGCATAACCCTAAGCTTGTTTCATTTTCTTACACATCTTTCTCCGCACTGTTCATGGTTGAGTGTGTTTTTTTTTCCCCCCATCGGGCTGTGGCAACAATCAATCTTATTTAGTCTGTCAAAGAGTGTGACAGTTGAGGGATTTTTTCCATCCAGTGTGGCAATAATCATCCTTTTCTGTTGTTTCACTGAACGTGAGAAATTGAGGATATTTTCTCGTCCAACTGTGGCACTAATCATTCTTTTCTGTTGCTCCACAGAATGTGAGAATTTGAGAGATTTCTTTTTTCGTCCAACCATGGCAACAATCAGTGTTTTTCTGTTGTCTCACAGAATGTGAACATTCGCGTATCAGAAATTATAACTGCCATTCTAGTAAGAGTATGTGAGTGACCTAATGTGTAATGCTAATAATAATAATAACCTCTGTTTGTATACACTAAGACATAATAACACATCTATGACTTTTGCTGCAATGATGGACGAAAGTAAAAAATTATCATTTTCGTTTCAAGACCTTATTCATACGCTTGTCATTTCTGGTCATTGTGACTTTTTTGCCAAGCTGTGACAAGCACAAAAGATTGCCCGTGTATTTTAAAATCAGTTACTGAAGTTTTTGTTCCCATACTACAATGACGTAACAGTGGGAAACAGTAAACCAACAGTGCCGAAATTTCCCCTCCTCCTCCCCCCACCATTCAAATCATGGCGCTTTGTAATTTCTTCTGACAATCTCTTTTTCCTGAAATCTTCAGAATAAAACAATGAATTTTGTTCGCCTGTTTTCTTTATTATCCATATGCTACAGATTTTACAAACGTCCTAGCAAAGTCATACTCAGGACCCATTTACTATTAAAAATTTAAAAAATGCTGTACCAGCCTTCCTGACTCAGCAGAAATGGCAGGAATACAAGTTCTGCAAACCAGAGCATGAAAAAAGGCTTTGGACAGCCTGGCTTGAACACATTTGTGAGGCGAAGTTTTGTTTTATATTGCTCGTGATCTCATCGAAGGAATTCTCGTGCATCCACGACTGACACGTCTCCAAACAATGGGCGATTAAAACATAAAACGAAACTTGCCCGAAAGAAGTTTCATTAACGGAGATTCTTTCCAGTTGATGATCACAAAGACTTGTCACATGTCCACTCATCTTGACTCTGAATAAATTCTGTTACAAGTCTCAGTCAACACCAGGAAAAGGTCGTGGTTGAAAATGAACAGAACCAGGAGAGGGTCGTGGTTGAAAATGAACAGAACCAGGAGTGGGTCGTGGTTGAAAATGAACAGAACCAGGAGAGGGTCGTGGTTGAAAATGAACAGAACCAGGAGAGGGTCGTGGTTGAAAATGAACAGAACCAGGAGTGGTCGTGGTTGAAAATGAACAGAACCAGGAGAGGGTCGTGGTTGAAAATGAACAGAACCAGGAGAGGGTCGTGGTTGAAAATGAACAGAACCAGGAGAGGGTCGTGGTTGAAAATGAACAGAACCAAGAGAGGGTCGTGGTTGAAAATGAACAGAACCAGGAGTGGGTCGTGGTTGAAAATGAACAGAACCAGGGGTGGTCGTGGTTGAAAATGAACAGAACCAGGAGAGGGTCGTGGTTGAAAATGAACAGAACCAGGAGTGGGTCGTGGTTGAAAATGAACAGAACCAGGAGAGGGTCGTGGTTGAAAATGAACAGAACCATCCTTGAACGCATTTTATATCACAGAACTCTAAATGATCTCTCGGTCTCTGCATTTACTGCCCGTTTTACTGAAAGTGAAAATCAACAGGTTTTTTTGTTGTTGTTTTTTTTTTTTTTTTTTTTTTTGTTCTTTTACTAACTTTGGTTTCTGCCCATACCTGCAACTGTTCTTTTGAAGTCGAGATAAGCATGTGAGCGAATGATGTCTGCAAACGCTTTGAATCGCTCTTCTGCGCAAGATTAAGCGCTATGCACGCACAGTTAATAATGATGCCATTCAGTATTAGGTTTTTGGCCTCTTTGAAAAACTGCACTACTCGTTTGTTACACATGAAAGTCTTAAATATATATATAAAATTTTGCAGGTAAAAATTCTAAAACTCACACCGCCACTCAACAAAACGACGTCAACAGGTATATATTGAATAAAATGAATACTAAAACACAATTGAACATATCTTCCCAAAGGGACGATTTTCATTTTCAAGCTTTACTATTCATTATACACACACACACACACACACACATATATATATATATATATATATATGTGTGTGTGTGTGTGTGTGTGTGTGTGTGTGTGTGTGTGTGTGTGTGTAAACGACGTGAATTAAATATGACAAGTTTGAGAATTTTGCACAAAAAGTTATTGATCACACTTTATAATAAACCTATAAACCTTTTTTCTATAAAAACCTATATAAATCTATATATTAAACCTTTTTATAATAAACCTTTTTCTGTATGTGTGTGTAAACGACGTGAACTGAATATGACAAGTTTGAGAATTTTGCACAGAAAGTTATTGATCACACTTCATAATAAAACTTTTTCTTGCTTAAAAAAAACAAACAAACAAACAAACAAAAACAGTTTTGATAATGCATACCATATTACTGATGCAGGAAATTCATTCGTGTCACACTTTAAAAATCTTTTTCTCATGTTATTGTCGCTGGTACTGTCGACACATATTGTACATAATAGGTCTCAAGCTTGATTGTATACAACGCAATTATACCACACCCAATTAAACACGCGCACGCACACTCACACACACAGATACACACACACAGACACATGACACATGTGTGTGTGTGCGCGCACGCACAGGTACCTATCTATCTTAACATTTTTACATTTAAAATCCAACGTCCTAATTTTTTGTTTCTGTGCACTTTTCATCCCCCCCACCCCCGTTTAAAAAAAAAAAATTCTTTTTTAATCTTTGTAAGTTACTGTTGTAATGACGGAGGAATCGTCGGTCTGCAGTTGTCTATCCTTGCTACTAATTAATTTTGTTAATCATGTTCTTGTTTGTTAAATCAGTGGGAGAATGCATCTCTTGCAATATTCAAGTGAAGGCTGATCTGCAGAATTCTTGGCTGCTGTCAGCACTTAGATGACTACAATGCTTGGGTTATTACACTTCTGTGACTCACACGGTCATCAAACAGTTGAGCTAACCTCTCTCTGTTGACACCTTCTGACCTTCCTTCATTGCACCCTTAAACGCATCCTCAAGCGTAGGCTCAAAGATTTCCCCATACTATCTTATCATACTTTTCTACTACGAAACGATTTCAGTTTTACAGAGATATTTTCTCACAGAGTTTTCTTATTGTTTTACTTTTCTTTCCTTCGCTGGCTGCCTCGACGTGCAGTTGATTTTTTTTTTTTTTTTTTAAACTTTAGTTGGTGGGAATATCCCAGATTTACGGACTGTGATACATCTCTGTTTGATGCCAAGAAAGCACTGACGTAATCAGCCCTGTCTGAGTCCGAAACAGCAGACGAAAGGCCTCTGAGCAGGCGATATGAATTGTACTTATTTTCAGGGTACACTGCAATGGTCCACGCACGTTGCTAGTGAAGAATGTTTATATCTAAAATCAAAGGTCCCGATTCTTTTATTCATATCTTCTCCCCCCCCTTCTTTTTTGTTTTTGTTTCTTTCTTGTTTGATGTTTACCAAGTTATTGTCGCAATGATGGAGAAATTGTTAGCGCGCACTTATTTATATATATATATATATATATGTGTATATATATATATATAAAATAGGATGGTAAAAGGAAGTTCTAAAATCAACAGGTCTGTTTCGAGCGCTTGCTCTCCTCAGGATCCTGAGGAGAGCGAGCGCTCGAAACACACCTGTTGATTTTAGAACTTCCTTTTACCATCCTATTTTTAATAGATGTTGCTCCCCAAGGGGTTGAGCACTTTAAGATTTTATTAGGCATTTTAGTGGTATTATATATATATATATATATATATGAATACCACTAATATGCCTGGTAAAAATTTTTAAAGCGCTCAACCCCTTGGGGAGCAACATCTGTTAATAACAAAGTCTTAAAAGGAACTCTAACAACTCTACAAATTTGTTTCGAGCACACAGCTCTCTTCAGGATGATTTTTGGGTCGCCTATCGCCGATGTTACATAGTTTGTAGGGCCCAGTGTCACTGTTTGCACGTGCGGGTTGGCTGCACGTGTTTTTTTTTTTTTTTTTTTTTTTTTTGGGGGGGGGGGGGGGGGGGGGGGGGGGGGGGGGGGGGGGGGGGGGGGGGGGGGGGGGGGGGGGGGGGGGGGGGGGGGGGGGGGGGGGGGGGGGGGGGGGGGGGGGTGAGGGGGAGTCAGGTCGTTATTCAGGGTGCGTTTGCTGACAACGATTTCCATTTGTGCCTGCAGTTGTATATATACATTTTGCTAGCATGCAATACATATGTATATAAGATTTCAAACATAGTCTGTTTTTTTTTTTTTTCTGTTTTACTATTACTATCATATGTATGTAATCTATATAAGTCTGCATACTGTTTTATCTGTTTGAAAAAGACAGGTGTGTTGTACCGATCTCGATTCTGCTGTTTCTCGAAATAAACTATTAACGATTCTCATGTTTGTGATTGGTGGATGGGTAAGTTGTGACCGGTCTGCATTGTGTATTGAAAGTGTTGCACATAACAGTCAGGAAGAATAGACTTCCATGTCCAGCGTCTGCAAAACCTTTAGCTGCGATGAACCGGTTTGATAAATCAGTCTTTATGCCGTAATTCAAAGCTCGCGATTTGACTGGCAGCCGTGGCTCTTCAGCGAGTTATTCATTTTCCAGTTATACGCGACAATACCTGTTATATCATGATAAGAAGCTTTCTGATTTGAAGTTCCAGTCTATGCTTACTGTCACTACTTGCAGATGAGTTCAGTCAAGCTTGTGGAAGCCTTGCTGTCTTAAATGGGGTTAGGCAAGGCCTCGTTGTCACCCTCATTCTCTTTGCCGTCGACTTCACTTCGATAATCAGAGAAGCAAGTGAACGTTACAGGAAAACACACACACACAGACACACAAACTGTATTCGTTTCTATACTCACAGTAAATGTTTGAACGCGTTGCCTGTTCCAAGTACCCACCATAAGCACTTAAGAGTTCATCTGGTAACTCGATTTACACAGACAGATCAATGCCCGGTCATCTTAAGGCCAAAGGGCACCCACCGGAGGAAACAGTGCCCTGTGGCCTAGCCTAGCCACCTCGCAGAACACGATGAATTCGTGAATAGCGAGGACATTTGACATGACCACATCATGGTCACAGGCGTGGAAAGGAAATCGAGAAGGACATTCCTGTAACTGCATGGTACGAAGGGGACCCATGGAATTGTTTACCAGTGCTGGCTTGTAACTTCTGATTTTACAGGTATCTTTATTTCACACGGACTAGACTTTTATGTTTGATATTTGTTGTTGCTGTAAGCATATGGTGGCAATTCTCTTTGTCCTGGTATGTGACCATAAAGAAGTCATCGTTAACATGATCTTCACTGGCCCAGAGCAGTCAAAATCAAATCAGACACTGCCTTCGCGACTTTTTTTTTTTTTCATCGCCGGTGGTCCGAAATTGGCCGTCAGAGTTAGCTCCCTTGAGCAAGAAGTTGTCTAACGGCGGGAAATAACTTCATTAGTGTCAGTTTCTAAACAGAGTGACTGAGGGCGGAAAATGAAACAAAATTTCGAAAGAGAGGGGGGTTTAGTCACCGCCAAGGACACAGACAATCATAGCATTGTCCTGATCTATGTTTGTGTCCTTGGCGATAACAAATCCCCTCCCTAAATAATAACAATATAAATTCAGCAGGGTGAGAACTAGGCCTTTAATCTGATCTTTTGATCAGACTCTGAAACTGCTTAACTAAAAAGCTATCCTGACGATCTTTTGATCGTTCATCCTGATTCTATTACTTGTGACTTCCGGCAGTAATTTTTATGTGGTCGAAGCAGAGACGTAGAAAAAAAATTCCTGCACGTCTCTGGTCTAAGTGGGTGGCTAAGATTGCAAGAGTACATTTTGTTCCATGAAGGTGCCGTCTAGATGAGTCTTGAAACTGTTCAGAGTTTCTGCATTCACATTGTCAATTCTTACTTGAGTCACGAGTGTGACGACACTAATGACGGATCAAACGACTGAATACAAAACTACGTCACTGTTTTCAATTTGAGGAACATCATGTACGGCCACTAACTTCTTTTTAAAAAGGCCTCCTAAAAAAAAAAAAAAAGCACTCTTTTCAAATACTTTTCGTGATCCAGTAACTTTTCCAGGTTACCCTTCACCAGAAAACATGCTCCCAGGAGACACACTGATCATAGTAGTGACATGTCTTCAGAGCGCAGCAGTTTGCACAGAGCCTTTACAGTGATGTACAACTCGTACAAGAATTTGTCTTATGTGGAAATAGGTTGATGAAAAAAAAAAAAAAAAATGTATTCTGAAAAAGAAACAAACAACAAAAGCAAACATGGCATGGTAGCTATATCGACATCCTTATGGAAGATAGGATTAGGCTGTGTTGACAACACCAGTCATTCCCCTTCATTTGTCACACCCAAACTAAAAAAAAAAATTTGTTTAAGAAATATAAAAACCATATAAATTCCACAAAACATAGTTTAAAATCATATTGGCAGAGTGCAGAATGAACAACTAGCGTCCACTGTTTAGTTTTCACTACCTAGTTGCCAGATTACTTCTGAAAAAAAAAAAATCGCATGTCATAATTTGTGATTTAAAAATTACACGTGTAAAACAGTTTCCAGAGAAAAAATTGAAGGGTCCGCAAAGACTGAAAAAGCGTAGACAACAGTAAAGACAGACAAACATTGAGAAAGGCAGAGTCAGAGAGAGCCACAGGCAAGGGGAAGTTACTAGCACAGAATCACCAGAAGGTGGGGAAATAATTTGCACTGAAAGTCTTGGCATCCTCACCGAGATGACTTGATTATTTTCGATTAATTCATTTTGCCATAACGAACATGACTGAACACGTACGGTTCTCTATAAAAGATTGCATCGTCCACATTTACATGTTCATCATTTATGCCTGGGCCTTACGATGTATATGTTTCCAGGTATAATACCACATGGTAGACATTACAGATACCATAATGAAGACAGATCTGTTTGAGTTTGGAATGGATCCAATCAAAAGCTGGATCCAGGATCCTAAACTTTTTAAATGTTTCACTGAATGAGTTGAATTCTCAACAAAATGAGATATTGCTATGGAATGTTAAAACCTTTTGGCCGTGTAGATGTGGACTCTTGCATTCCCTATAAGCCATTGAAAAAAGTGCACGGAAAGGAACGCTTTCAGTCCATTTTGTTTCTTTTCCCCGGTTGTTTATGCAGAGCTGAAGGCATTTGTAAAACACACCAGTACCTGTGTCATTGATTCTGATGACAGAGAGGAGATTTATCATCTTTTAGTTATTTATAACAGCTAAGTGCTGGGCCACAGTATAGCTGTTGTTACGTCAAAATCAATTCTGATTATATCAAAAACCAAGAAAACCTTCATATTAAAAATGGCTCAAACACAGGATCTGTTTTCAACAAAATGTCTGCTCACATGAAAAATACTTGTATCTTTAGGAACTGAAAAATCACAAGTGGGTGGAAAAATCTTTCATCTTTTTGTGGTCTGAGATTGGTTTGCAAGAAGGGGGCATCCTTTGTTAGGAGTTATAACTTGCTAGCATCCCAGTTCTTCCCCTAGGGAACAAGTAGGAAACAGTAACCATCAGATCAGGCTCTTAAATATAGACTATGTCACAGGCTTTGAGAACCACTATAAAGTACCACTGTTTTACTTGTGCTAGACTGTAAGCATACTCCGTTGGTACGCAGATGAATGATGCACAAAAGGGAGATGATGCACAGGCACTCTGGTGGGATGCCGAGGACCAAGTCCATCTTTTCTGCCCAACTATCCACAGGTCAGACTGAAGTTCTCAGTTCCCTGTTGACATGATTCATCTGAGTTCTACTTAACTCACCATCTGCTTTAACTCACCACAAAGTGGTTGATGCACATGGAAAAAAAAGATAACCAAAACAGCGCATAATACAAAAACTAGAAGTGATGTTGATTTGTTGGTCTTCCTTTGTTCCGTAACACCGAGGATGATAAAGTGTAAATTAGCATGCTCTCTCTCATCTGGATAATCATTCAGTCTGGGGATCTGGATGCGAAAAACAAATGAAAGCGAAAAAAGAAAAACAGATCCTGTGTCATATGTCTGGCTATTGAAAAAAAAAAAAACGACAATGTTCTGACAGTTCCTGCCTCAGCAATCACACAAAGCAGTTCCTCAGCTGATCCATTCTTTGTTCTTGGTAAACAAAACCAAAAATTTTCTTTCCTCATTTTTTTTTTTTTTTTTGCCTACAATTTTTTGTAACTCATAGGTGACAATGATCTAGCTGTATTTCAAACATAACTTTCATATAGATGGAAGGTTTTTTAAAATTTGTTTTTCTATATTAAATTCCAAGTGAAGTTGGCATCAATCAGGTTGGACTTTAGCATATAAAGAATCTGGCAAAAACTCTTTCATTCCAAACTTTTATATTGATCACTGTTATTCCTTTTCCCCCCAATTCTGCAGGCACTGAACTTCGTTCACACTTAAATGTGCAGAAACGAAAGAAAGCAGAAAAAGGGCTGTCAAAGTCTGAGACTGAATCGCCCCAAACGAGGAAAGTCCCAAACTGTGTTCAGAAAAGATGTGAGAAGTCATCACATTCTTGACACTAAAAGCAACATTTTTTGAAAGTTAGGTGTGAAAAGGCGAATCTAGGTTTGAACATACAAAATATAACTACCATATATGCAAAACAGTGTTTCGCTTGGAGCGTGTAAATACCTTGTATGTGCTTACCAACAAAACTGTCACCATGCATTCCTCAATTGAAGGATAACTGTCATGCCAGGTGTCTCTGCCACATCAATAGTTTTCATTTTATTACCTGGTTTGATGACAATCTTCATGACACAAGCAGTTTAAGAGTCAAAATCACAGGTCATTGTCTACAACACAAGGTCTCATGCGGAGAAAATATTCACAAATAAAATGTTCTACATGAAAATATGTCAGACATGTGACACACAGGAGTACACTTTGAAACAGTCATACTAATTGCAGCATAAGTTCACGCATCATCCAGTTTCTCTCCACCATCATCTCTATCTAGTTGTACTGCAACGGCCGTTGTTCACTGTTCTCTTTGCTAAATTGAAACAAACCAATTGTTATCAGTCATTGTTCAGTAAATGATTCGTAAAGAGGAAACTGATTTCAATCAGAAATTTCCTCCTATTCCACTTTGTGTTCATGACTTCAGTTATAAACACTGCATGTATTGTCGCACACTGACAAGAATGTGGTGCCAGGCTCATTCCCGCGTGTGTGTGTGTGTGTGTGTGTGTGTGTGCGCACGCGCGCGTGCATACGTGCGTGCTTTCCTTAGCTATCAAGTGGGTTTACCAACTGGTTGTTAATCTGCAAAGGTTTTCTTTTTTGTTTATTTGTTTGGTAAGCCCTCTTTGCTTCCACTTACTTTCATTGCCTGAATGCAGACTTTCCGCATCGTAAAAAACCTATCATTCACTTGTAGATTTCTGAAAATTAAGAAAATTTTAACATACTGGGGGAAAAACGGTTGTTGTGTGGAACATTCCAGTTTGATTTAAATGAAAGGGATTTTCTATGAATATGGCATATATCAGCTTTGAATTCTTTCCGCAGTAATTCTTACAAATGCATTTAAAAAATTTGATAAACCTGGTTCAGGGTTTGTGAACATTTGTAGTGTGTATGTGTCTGTGCTTGTGCATGTGTTTGTGTGTGTCTTGTGTGTGCAACACCCAATCCATCTATTCATACAAAACGCCTGAACAGATAGCACTTTATGACATGACACGCATGAAGTTCGAAACACTGAGCAAACTGGTTTTTCCAGGTAGCAGGAAGGAAAGGAAGCGTTATTCACAGATCAGTTTTCCATTCTCCAGGAACGATGGGTAAAACTTGCAAAGCAGTTTAACTGTGTTGCAAGAGTGGAAGAATAAACAACGCTCAGACATTTACTATTACTTCAAGGGGAACACACTAAACAACAAAGCTAAACAAACAAATTTTTTTAAAAAGGCAGAAAGACAAAAAACTTTAGTCCAAACATTAACAGAGATGCAATCCCACAATTTACGGTGAAAAAGAAATAAATCTTCCATGTCCACCAGCTGGCAAATGTTAGATCGCATGCTCTCTGAATAACATCATCCCGCATTGGTCACATCTTTGAATTTACTTTTCTGAGCACATAATGTACACTCCAAATCGGTTTGTGCACTCACTTTGGTGTACCAGAAACTTTCATAATGATCAGAAAGTCACGGAGTAAGCAGAAATCTTCCAAACTGGGATAAAAAAAACAAACAAACACAGATGGTGAAATGCCCTTTCTCATATTCTAAAGAAGATCATCACTTCCTTCACACCTTTTTTTACTACACCATTTCTTAGCTGAAACAATGACAAACAATCCTGGTGTCTTGGTCAGCGCCTACTGGGGGTTGGTAGATTTTCTAAATAAAGGATTCTCTAAAAGCTTCATAAAGTGAAGTAGAAATAAAACTAAAAAAAAAAAAAAAAAATGTAGTCAGCATAAGAGTAGTACAGACAGCACAAAATGCTGTTCATTTTCTGATGACAAACAGGCAAAACCCTATGAATATCAATAAAGATCTCTATAACTTGTACCTATACAGCGCTATGCACTTTCAGTCACTTTGAAACATAGCAAACAAAAGCAGCTGTTGCAATGTTACATTAAGTAAACATTTGGCATACATTCAGTCGAATGACAGAATAAACACAGTATGGTCAATATACAAACATGCGTTTCACATATTATATGTACACACATGTTTCAGGCATGTAATTATGTACATTATACAGACACACACACACACACTTACAATGCACCCACAGAGAACTCTACTACTGTACTAGTCAAACCATTAATAAATGGCAACAAAGCCAAGTCACTACTTTGCTTGTTTTCTTCACAGAAAAGTTAAATTATGTTTCATATTCACAACTTGAACAGCAAACAATCTTTTTCACATAAAACAAGCGAGATGCACAAAATGTCAAAATCACAATTCACACAAAACCTATATGTCAACTGCTGGATTTGTTTTTATATATCAATACAAACATTTAATACAAAGGCAGATGAAAAATAGAAGCCACATAAACACCCATAAGATAATGGCAATATTTCAGTTTATTTCAACCTTTCTCAATTGATACAAAATCAGTTTTACTCTCTTTGAATCTAAACCGAAACAAAACAGAAAAGGCAAAACAATAAAACGAAAGAAATAAAGCAACAAAAACAACAGTAACAAATGCCACAGCAAGTACCACCAGTGAAAGCATGGTAACATTTGCTTATATCTCTTTATATGATGGAGGGGAAATGAAAACTGAAAATTTTGTTGCAGTGTAGGATAGTGCAAGTGCAGTCCCCCCCCCCCCCCCCCCCCCCCCCCAAAACACACCCCCACACACGCATATTTGACATGTTTGATGTCAAATTCTGTGGCCACAAATTTCTGCACTCAGCCAAAGGGACTTGCAAATAACTGGTGCATGACTCTTGGGTCTGTGGGTGCACTACGTGCAGGCGTTGGTGAACATACACACGTGTCAATGCGCAAGACAACAAAGATGTGCCGCAAAAATCCACAGGAACATCTTTTTACAAAAACATACACTACTGAGTCTTTCTCCCTGCCCCTGTACTGGCAACAGTTATCCCTTCGTCCAATCATGAGACTAGCTACCCTGTTTTGATAAAAAATTATTTCTCACAACAACAGACTATTTACATATTCAATGAATTGTACAGACCTGCACTGAATTACATAATGGACTCTATACACTCAGCGTTAAGACCCATGACTTTTGCAAGTGCAGATAATCCATAAT
Organism: Conus betulinus; assembly: GCA_016801955.1. NCBI lineage: Eukaryota > Metazoa > Mollusca > Gastropoda > Neogastropoda > Conidae > Conus > Conus betulinus. Next base: position 208,564 of record JADBJO010003337.1, on the reverse strand, counting down.
ATTAAGAACTTTGCAAATGGCGACTCCTTCGACTTCTGCGGACAACCGGAGAGGTGAGCACAGCTGGTTGTGACGCCTCCTCCAACTGCTTCTCTGTCTGCAAGAAACCACAAAGACTGTTGGCACCAGGAGGGATGACTAGCAATGATTATACAGCTCAACATCTCTGTAAAGTAACCAGCTCTTTGCAGTTGACTGTACGTAATACCTAGAATAAAAAGTTACCATGCAGAAAAAGACAGCATAAAAAGGGTAAGAAGAAACTGATATGTTCCCGTAAAGCATACACTTTGTGTAAATAATTCGAGGTGAACATCTGACGAAATCGGAAAATTCCAGACAGAATTGATCAGTATAGCAAACGAGACCTGCACTGACAGTTTGCAAACGCTTGAACTCATCGATGAAAAATCAATTCGCAAAAAAGGCAGAGGGAAACCTCTAAATAAGACCTTTCAAGGGAGAAAGGCATCCAGACGTGTGACCTGGCCCGGCCCCATCACAGTGTATGGAGTTCTGGATTCAAACACTTTGAGGGTGGAGGCGAGTGAGGAAGGGGAGGGGGGGAGGGAGGGGGGGCAGCTTCTTCTCTGAAGACCTCCTGCCATCAAGCTCTCTCCTCCAGTTTCTTTCTCCTTACCAAAAAAGACTGCTTCCCTTTACAGATAGTGTATGACTGTGCTCAAGTGTGTGAATTAAGGGGTGAGAGAGAGAGAGAGAGAATGAATGTGTGTGTGTGTGTGTGTGTGTGTGCGTGTGCAACATTCAAGTCAGTCTTTACCAAACTGACCTGCCAATAAAAAAAAAACCCTTGTCCTCAATTCCACTATGTTAACAAAAACCAAACCTCTGGAGTTTAATACTGAGAAGTTCCACTGGATTAACATCTGACATTACAACAAAAAAAACAAGAAAGAAAAAAAAAGAAAGAAAAAAAAAAACATCCAGATTTCAAAAAGCTTGAAGTGATATATACAGTGGACAGGGCAGTGGTTGAGAAATAAAAAAACATAAACATGTGTACATGAATTCACTAGTGCAGCATTTTGCAATCAGATGTACTATGTCTGATCACAAATACCCCCCTCATCTCCACCCTGTTCTTTTTTCCCAGTCCCTTGATGCAGCTTGCATTATAGTTGATTAAATAAATGATCATTACAAAACTAACCCGCTATCTGCCCAGCCAAAAGAGCCTTCAACCTCCCCACCACACCGTAAAAGGGGAAATAGTAGCTATTGAAGCCGTCATGAGTCCGTAGATTCAGATAGCAGTTTTGATTATACGTTGGTCAGTTCAGACTTTGTACTCAGCAACGTGACTAGCCTCATGCGCGTTACATGGTGCAGGAAGAGGGTGGAGAAGAGGGAGAGGGAGAAGACTGGTGAAGACAAGAAGCCTTGGCCCAGTTTGGGAAGGGGGTGGGTGGAAGGGAGTGTAGCCGTGCAGGTCAGTGAAGTGCTGGTTTCAGAGGAAATTTACTGCCTCCGAGTGAACAACAGCCAAAGATCCTTGATTCTACAGGAACCCTAAGAGTTGAAAATACAAAGAATTCGACAGACATGTTTTATTTCTGCTCATGCTGCTTGTCACTGATCAGAGGATTGGCCACCAAGTCCATGAGTTCAGTTTTGGATGTATGTTTGGGAATATTATGCCTTTTTGCATGTGCCTGCAAAACCAAATTACATGAGTGTCCATAAAAAGCTTGACTGCTCAGTTTCAGAGTATATATCAGCCCTGATACGGCCCTTTGCGGTCGGCTGGGCTATAAGCAACATTACCTTACCCTCTGAGTATATGAATCATCTTTATGTTGACTGCACCCCAGGTGTGACTGTCTCCAGGTAGTTAGTGACTTGCCTACCTGTGTAAGGCAAATATTTTCATAAACATGCACCATGCTATATTTACGTGCATAACCTGACCAGAAATATGTCATTTCAAATTGGTTTTTGCTTGCCTTTTTGTGTGTGTTGATTATTACTCTGTATGATGGAGTGAGACATTTTTGTTTGCACAAAGATCTTTTTTTTTTCTTCTGGCAGAGAAAACAGCAAATGCAAATTCATATATCTTTGATAAGTTACTTGCTGAGTGGAAAAAAAAGTTTTTTTTAAATATTTTTTTTTTTTTTTTTTATGCTAAATGTGTAAATGTGTATACAAAATACACTCTTAAATGTGCACTGGTCTGTCTCTGGTGTACATGCCGTTAATAGTCTGAATACAAAACTGGCAGAACAAGATAAAGACCCCTCGCATGATGTTTCTGACACAACAGTACTCATTATGAACATTTGTGTGGTTGCATCCTGTTTACAATCTGCAGCTTCCTGTCAGAGGAAACATCACTTGTGTCTGATGCGGAAGGCACTGCTTGCTTCCAGGTCATCAGAACAATGACGATCTCACAGTCATCACTTCCTGTTGTTTCTGAAGGAGCCCCTCGTTTGGAGGCTACATATCTGTGTCCACCAATCCCCAGTGGTCAGACACACTTTGAGATAACCGAATTCAAGGAGTTTTCGAGGATCCTTTACGACTTTTCACGGATTTCATTTGCTGTAAAATAACTGGTTAACATTAATAACGAATTTTACAACTAAAAGTAGTTTGACAATATACTTTCACCACCAAACAATCACCTTATCCTCACTTTTGTAGAACACCACCATGTTATCAGGATTATTCAAAAAACAAATAAGAAAAAAAAAAAAAAAAGGAAAGCAGGGACACTGGATGATATTACAACTCACTTACTTTTCACACCTTCTCCTTACAAAAAAAAATAGGTGGGAGGGCGTTCCAGAGTGTGGACAGGTAAGCATATTGTAAAACTAGAAGTAAAATTCTTGTTCCTCATACTCACCTGTCCAAACAAATGCCCAATTATTGAAAAGGATGATGGGAGCATATTCATCTAAGGAGAGAGATACTGATTCGTTCTTCATATTATTATTCACACGAGAATGATTCTGTGAAGTTCCCCAAGAGCTAGGCGCCAAAGACTCAAAGAAAGGCCTCCCTCAATAGCTTGCAGGTGAAATTCCCTGCTCTCTCTTGAAGGATAAAACAGGAAAAAAGCGAAACCAAGAAAAGTCTTGCAGGATCAAGAAAAGGACTGACGGTGCCAACTGATAAAACATCAAGCACACCAAAACATCACAAAAAAACAACAAAAAAAGACACAAATACACCTTTTGCACACAAATCGAACAATGTCATAGGCAATTTGAATCTCCCATAACAATTTTTTTTTTTTTTTAATTGAACAAAGCACCAAGAGAAAAACACAAAGACAAAGGAGGCAAATATTGGATGGGTAGGCCAGTGAATCGGTGGTTAAAAATCAGTGTGGGTGTGCGGCTGCCTAGACAGCCACAATCCGTCCTCGACATTCAACTTCCATGCCTTCAGTCTTGTCACAATTACAAACTCTGCCAGAAGTAGCGTCTTCTAGCCTGCTGCCCGACAAATGTCAGAGACCATAATGCATCGCCAGAGGAGGTAGCTGCCCAGAAAAAGCCCAGACTTCATGTGCCTTTATATCTGTTCTGGGGGAAAGCACTTTATGGCCACTGACAAAAGCCTGGCGAATAACCTGCCTACACCAAGAGCTAATGATCTGGGGTCTGATGGCAGCACTCAGCCTGGCAAAGGGTGGTTGAAAAGCCTGACTCTGACCTCTGAAGGTAAATCTTCAGTGCTCTGACTGGACATTTCACCTGCTCCACCTTCGATCGATCACCTGGGCCTGGGATTGGACGACGAATGGGCCAGCGGAGGCAAGATTACCGACAGGGGCCACCCTTCAGGCTTCGTGATCTTGGCTAGGAATGACGGGCATGTTGAAAGTGTGACTGAGCCATTAGCTTGCAACTTCAGTGACCATGAATCTCTGGGGAAGGCATCAGCCTCACTCAATCTACAGGCAGAAGCCAAGGTGACTAAAAAGCGAGTCCTGAAGGTCAGGTTCCTAACCGAGCAAACCGGTGAGTGGCCAAGGTCACTGGAGGCCAGATGCTCTGATACCAGTGGTAACTATTTCGCACAGGTATCTGTCGCTGACTTTTAATTTTCCCATCTGGAGCGCTTCAGTTCCAACCAGAGCCTCACTAAACTCACCAAACATTTTTGTAGTACAGCGATTTTTTTCCTGTATATATCGCAGCTTTGAGCACTGCGTCATGCAAAAACATATTTGTCTAATAATCCGCAACAAACTAAGTTGCTCAGACGACAACTTTCCTCAACATTTTAGAACGTTCTGAATTGATTATCAATGGCTTGAGAACTCTTCTCTAATGAAAACACCAATGACAGTCTTCAAAATAGCCTTCCCAATCTGTGACTGAACCACAAGATCACAGTCTTCAAAATAGCCTTCCCAGTCTGTGACTGAACCACAAGATCACATGATTCGGCAATAACCTTCCCAGTCTGTGACTGAACCACAAGATCACATGATTCGGCAAAATAACCTTCCCAGTCTCTGACTGAACCACAAAATCACATGATTTGGCCATACAACTTTATGAAATTCAATTTTTCATAATCTATATCGACAAAACAGCTGTCCCTTGTGGGTAACAGCCCAGAGAAAGTCGATCGATCTATGCAACATATCAGCTCAGACAATTCAAATGGCTAAGTTGAATAGACATTTACTGATGTGCTTCTCACAGTGCAAGAGTGGCCAGCCCACAATTTTATAACAGATTCCACGAAGTTTTTATCGCTCACCTCTCATTTGTCATTAGGCTTCCGATGATCATTGCTCGACAACTAGAAATATAATGATATATAAATAAGCCATGACACAAATAAGCTCTTACCTTCAGTTTCACATTCCATTCCCTGGGCTTGGCTTGCCTGCACATAAAGAAGCAAAAAGTAAAACAACAGATTCTCTGCTACAGGCAATGGCATATCTGGGTAGATCAGTACCTGGACACCTCACAGTTGAATATCAGAAACAGACTAACCACCGTTGATTGACCTTTTTCTGTTCTCAGTAGAAAAACACTTCAGTTATAATGTGATGCACCTTCAAATAGAGATCATTAAAGTTTCATCAGTCTTTCCTCTAAAGGTTTGTATCTCTAGAATAATTCACTCTTTGTCTGCACTAGATTTACATCCAAATCAAGTTACCCAATTTCACTCCCCCCGGCCACCCCCCCCCCCCCCCCCCCCCAATAATTTCTGTTGCTGATAAACTCTACTTCTAACTTCATAAGAGGCTGAACCGTGTGTGTGTGTGTGTGTGTGTGGAGGGGAGTGGGAAGGGGGGGGGGGGATAGGGTTGAAGTGGGGTCCAAATCAAGAAGTGTCCTAGACAAAGTCTAAATAACATGGCTGCTATGTTTATAACATTGGCTTTCCTCCATCACTTCTTCCACTGAATGTTGCACCCAGCTTTATTCAGGGTGGATTGGAAGAGATGCACCAGATTCCCTCCCTTCACCTACACTCCTACAGACACCCACAGTATTACAGCAACAAACTAAGAGGCTGTGGACCTTCAATCATGGAATTCTGTACTGAACAGGGATAGAGAAGCTGCAGTTAATATCATCTTACTTAAACAGCCATCAATCTACAAAAGCAGTTTATTTTAATAAAACATGGTAAGAAGAGTGTTGGGTTGGCCAAAGAAATGAGTTCTTGTACACTGAAAAAAAAAAACCCAAACAAACCCAAAAAAAACCCCCACCCATCAATAAAGGTAACTTTAACACCTATGCTGAAAGAATCACATGCCTTTTACTCTGGATAGGAAGGGCATGTACCTTGTTTCCTTATGGCAGCAAAGGTTATTTTCCTTGCTTGTTATAAATACCCCCTGCCGCAATTAGCATTTTCTTTCTTGTACATCGATCAGTATGCATGTATAGATAAAGTAAATACATGTACAGATTCACTTTATTTTCAATTTCATATACATTTTGTGTGTGTTACGTGCTAAGAAAAAAAATACAATACAGCTTGTGAATGACTGCATGCTTTTCACCAGCCAGATTTGGAAAAAAAAAAAAAAAAAAACGACAAAAAAAAAAAACAGACAAAAAAAAAAGCAACAAATAAAAAACCTGAAAAACATCCTCCAACCTTTCGCCTAAGATCTGACTTGAGACAGCCACCTCTAAAAAGGACAAGTTGGTATCTGCGGTGACTTACCCCTGTGATCCCAGCAGCTCAGTGAAGACAATTTGGATGTCCTCATTCTCCTCCTCTCCTGTTACATTAGCTGGCAGGCAAACAGAAAAAAGCGCATAGCTTTGAGTTTACAGTGCTAGCTCAAGGTCTTGTGAATCTTCAATACCATCACTGTGAATGGATTACTTCAGCACTCCTTTGTGATAATCCAGTGAGGTCACATCAGAGTTGTGAAACATTGTCTCAAGTCTTAACTCATTCAAAACATGGCCTAGAGTTGTGTGAAACATTGTCTCAAGTCTTAACTCATTCAAAACATGGCCTGAGCATTGCTCCAGTGACCAAATGCATTTACTCAAACTCTTTTAACTCAAAAACTATGCAAATAACACCTGGTGAACTCACACAATATAAAAAAATTTCTATAATATGTTAAAGTTTTTGAGCCTAACCTATGTCTGTGCTTACACAGAGTCATGGAAAAAACAAATAACGCTCGAGTCTGTCCACGCATCAAAAGTCCAAAACGGCACAATACAGAAAATTTTCATGAGTTGCAAAACAATTACAACAAACATGTGAGTAAAATGCTTTTTGAGGAATTAAGAGGGTACGTGAATGACCACTCCATGCAGATTAGATCAAAAAAGTTTCAACACTATTTTGCATATGCTCTCATTTTGTGATGTGCTTTAGATTGGTGAAATGCTCTACGAAACTGGTGCCCGTCAGCCAGTGAAAAGTGCTACTGACTGTCACACACCTGTATCTTTTGTGAAAATCAAACAACAGATGGAAGTGGACATGCTTGCTTCAGGATCCAACCAGAACAAAAGCTCAGTCCTAACTGATCTGCTTCAAGGCCAGTACACGTGCACGGCACAAGACTGGAGGCTGGAAGAACAGGGGCCAGTACCAGACAGCAGGATCTTACTGATGTTAAATGTCCTGCACTAGCTTGAAATACAAAGTGAATGTTTCAACAAGACATTCAGCCGTAGGCATTCCATCTTGTGATATGATCTTCCAAAAAAAAGGAACCCCCCCCCCTAGAAATACCCATTGCTCCAACTTTTGTATGCTTTTTGGAAAGGAAAAAATATTTCAGCAGGTAACACTGTGTGATGAATGCGAAATATGGAAAAAGTCTATCTCAGACATCTCTGAATGCAACAGAGAGAAAAACTGCCCCCACTGAGCCAGAACCCCCCCCTGATACATGCACAAGTATGATGTGGTACAGTTCATGATGCTTATGTACTGTTTCCTGGACTTTTGCTAGGCCTCTGAAGCCTGTAGGCCATGAGTCATTTGCACTCTGTGTATTTGGTGGACAACTGTGTCCAGGAAAATACTGATATTTCAAGGTTCAATTCAAAAAGTTGCTGACTGGTTCAGTGTTGCGATACCACCTGTATCTCCATAACAAAACCAACCATCTCAATAACAGCAACGAGTTGAATCAAGGAACCAGCTACGTGCAAGGGGCAAAATGGTTGCAGCCGTTCCGCCCTATTAGTGGACCCAGTGTATCTGACAGCATGTGCCCGACCACATCACGACTTTCTGCCTACCATGTCAAAATGCACATTAGTGTGGGTGAAAAGCCAGCCAGCCCCATGAAAAGGAGAAAGATACACAGTCAATCAGATCAACAGAAAGCAGCGGACATCATTGATGTGCACACTGGAGCTTTAAGTGGTAACAGGCGTAGACACCTGCCTTCCCCCTCTTGATCTAAGAAATCACCCAGGCCACTACACTCACCTTGAGATTTGCTGTAACCAGGTATGGGGGAAGGTGGCTCCATGGGCAAGGTCAAGTTATTCTCTTCTGCAAAGGTCACGTTGCTCAGCAACCCTTGAAATGAATGAGCAAAAACATGTTGATGAATACAACTGTGTTAATAACAAATGATGGCAAAACATGACACATCATGAAGACTGGGCACAAAATGATGTACACTGTATGAAAAGGCATTTAATTCCATTTTGAAAAGCCCCACCGGTAATCATTCTGTATTGCTGATCCAGCTTTGTGGCCATGTTCACTTGAGAACAATAGCTGTAAGGCTGGATATGCTCCTGACAACACAATTACTATCATCAGTATGGGGCTTAGTGGCATGTGGTGTTCTGTGCACATTGGGTCAGACCAGGCATCGCAAATCCCACGCAACAGCAACACAGAGTCTGGTCAGGTGGATGGTGGTTTCAAAGCGTCTGGTGCTCATAGCTCCTGCGCTGGGACTGCCAAAGAACCAGTGTGGGTGTGGCTGTGTGTAAAAGCTCTGGAATGAACCACTTGGGAGTCATTCTGAGGGGGGGGGGGGGTAGGATGGGGGGGGGGGGGGGTGGTGTAGGATGGGGAGCACATTGAAGATGGGACCACAAAAGAAAGTCAAGCATTGAGATCAACTTTTTGTCACCTCTCCCCAACACGGGAAAGTCAAAGAAGTTGTAAGGAAAGCACTCTTCGCTTGTAATGTTTGCAGGCTAAAGCTGAAAGATGGTCAGTTCATTTCTGATGTGACATCAGTCAGTCTGCCATCAACTCAAGGTAAAACCAGTATGTGATCAGAATCCTGGCTGTGAATTTTGCACCTCTCCACACTCTCGGATTATTTCATATATATAAATTAACAGCCTTTCAAGTTTTCTGTGTACATGAATTCCCATTCCAGCATGTAATACACTTTCATATGTATGTGATGTGACATCCTGCCTGCTCATGCTTTCTGCAGTTTATAAATTCATTTTGACCCAAAGTAATACTTGTCCAAAATTTTTTGACTGCATTTTTTTTCCCCCTTTCCTGTGACATAAACAGAACTATAGCCAGTTATAAATCAGTTCTTTTGAAAACTTGTTGTACCAAAGCATTTACAATTTCCTGCTGATGCACATTGTGCCAGAGGCTCTGGTTACAAAAACCAGTTCTAATAGAGTTCATCATTCCTCTCGACTTCACTGGATTGAGCCGGTCTGTCTGTCCATTAATCAAAGGGAAGTAATGCAGCACTTTTTTTTTTTTACCCTGACAAAGGCAAAGAGGTATCAGTCATGACTGGCTCACAAGTAACAATAGTGTAACACGTGTGACACCAAACGACTAAGTTAACTGTAAATAACTGGTGTTAGTTTCTGATGACCAGATAAAAGCAGCCTGTGTGTGAAAACTTTCTTCGTCTCTGTTGTGGCAGAGTGACAGAGTAGGGAAGAGAAAGGAGATCGTGATTCCTGATAAATGCAACATGAACTGAGCAGTCAAAATGTTGAAATCCACACTGATGTCTTGGTAATCTGAAAAAGACAGAATCCTTACTACATTAATGAGTCTGACACATGCTGACTACATCAGCAGCAGTATTTCCCAGACAAGATCTACTGTGAAGAATCAAGATTCTCTGTGTCCCTGTCATAGCAGTTGTTGTCAAAGACTTCTTTTTTTGTGAAGCATGGCCACAGACCACTTTGACAGTACTTTTCCTCTTCAGTCATTGTCTTACAGAGCTCATGTTGTGTCCACACTTTTCCACAGACCTGAAGTGAATTTAAAACATGAACACATAAAACAATACATAAATGAAAAGATCGAAAAGGAAAGTAAAGAAAGACAACTCACTTCTCCATGATACATTAATGCCCAGTCACAAACCGAAGTTATTAGGAATGGGGAATGAAGTAAAAATGACGTGGGAGTCAATCTAAGAGCTCTCCAAGCAAACAAAATGTCTTCATCATGAATGATGCGCAACTGTCAATCTGTGAACTGTCCCAGTAGACCTGAACTGTGATTATCATCACCAGAGGTGCATGGCGATGACCCTGAGCACTCTCCAAGCAGACCTGATGAATCTTCATGATGAATCTGCCTGATCCACTATAGGAGAGTTTCCTCCCAAAGGACACACAGTCTCTAAGAGCCAGAGAGTATCCTGTGTTATGGAAAACATGAGGAAAGAAACCCACTGTTACCTGATGGAGTGCTGATGGCCCTGAGCGGTCGACGTGGCCGCTGTGGTGTTTGCGGTTTGTCCTTGTCCCCGTTCTCCTGCAGGAAGAATAACAAATATGTAAAACTCTGCGTGTGACGCTTACTTTCAGCACAGCTTCCAGTCCCTCTTTGTTGACATACTCTGAACATGACATGATCAGCCACTGGTACTCCTCAGATTTTGTGGCAAATGCAGGCATAAGATAGTCACGTGACGCCCACCCTACTTCCGATTACGGAAGATGCCGAAGATCGTGTACTGTCCGTCATTCAACGAGGCCTGCGCGCAAGGCAACCCCAGGGAACCTTGGCGCTAGCGGGGAAGGTAGGGCGGGCATTAGAGTCTGACATGGTAAGTATACTTAGCCAAACAGGGAGTATAATACAAACTCCCCATTTTGGCGTCGTATACTATACCATGTCAGACCATAGCAGAATTTAAAGGAATAGGAGGAGGGCCGAGCGCCCTAATGGTTCCTGGGTTAACTGTTATGGCTGCATTGGCCGCCACAAATGAAAAAACCCCTTAGAACCATCAGCCCTGGTCATGCGGATGTCCCTTAGATAAAAGTTTATGAAGGGTTCTCCGAACGCCAGTAGGCTGCCTCCAGGAGATGGCACACGGGGACAGAGTGCTGGAACGCTGTGGACATGGCCAACGCTCTGACCTCGTGGGCTCGAGGGGAAAGGGCTGGGAGGTCTTTGTGGGCCTGGGCATAGGCAGATTTGATAGTATAGAATAGCCACCTAGAAATCGAGCCCGCCGAGATGTCTTTCTTGTTGTTGGGGTTGATGGAAATAAGGAGGCTTCTCTGAGAGGAACGCCTGGGGTGGGAACGCTCCCAGTAGTATCTGAGGCACCTAGAGGGTCATAGGTCCATGTCCCCCGCTGCCTTCGCTGCCTAAGATATCCGCTAGGGAGCGGATAACCAGGGAAGGAGAGGTCGTGCCCGGTTCCTGGTTCTTCGCTAAGAACTCAGGCAGGAACTTAAGCGAGACCGATCCGTCTCTGAGAAAGGCGATGTCCCGAGGGTCACAACTGAGGACCTGAATCCCACTTCGCCTCCTGGCTGAGGCCAGGGGAGAGAGAGGAAGGTGGTCTTGAAGGGGAGAATGACAAAGGGAATAGCACGGAGGGGCTCGAAAGGGGGGGGTTTCTGAGGGAGTCAAGAACCAGAAAGAGGTCCCACATGGGAGCGCGCCTAGGGGACTGAGCTTCCCGTAGGGCCACCCCCCCCGAGATAGTTCTCTAAGGAGAAAGTTATTGTCGAATGATGGGCCGCCCAGCTGTCAGATGGTGGTGCCTACGGCCGATCTGTAGCCCCGAATGGAACTAGCAGAGAGCTTTCGAGAGGATGAAAGGTGGGATAGGAAATTGCCTATCTGGTGGGATAGGAACTTGCCTATGTGGATGTTGGAGGGGAGGAGGTAGGGGACCGAGTAGCCGTGCACCACGTGACCCATCTCTCTCATCGCGGTGGTCGCAATTTGGCTGGCATAGAAGCCAAGCGTGTAGGCGAAGCATCTGGGGATTGGAGTGAGGGAGGCCCGAGCGAGGTTGTCTGAGTAAGAGTAAGTCCCACCAAGGGGCTAGCTGGGAGAGGGGAACGTGAGTGAGGGACCTGAGGTCCGGGAACCACAACTGAGTCGGCCACCACGGGGTTATGAGGATGAGTTTGGGTCTCTCCAGCCTGGCCTTCCTGATCACTTTGTGAAGTATGGGGAAGGGGGGAAAGGCGTAGGCGAGGAGTCCCGTCCAGGGGAGGGAGAGCGCATCGACCGCGTACGCTCGGGGGTCCGGGAGTGGAGAGACATACATGGGGAGTCGATGGTTGTACCGGGTCGCAAATAGGTCGACCATGGGCTTGAACCAGTGTTCCCAGACGGTGGTTAGTGTCAGCTTGTTCAGGGTCCACTCTGTGTGCAGAAGGGTCCCTGACCGGCTGAGAGTGTCTGCCAGGATGTTGCGTGTCCCCGCTATGTGTCTCGCACGGAGGGTGGCTCCCCGTGCGTGGCACCAGCGAAGGAGGGCCTCTGTCCGTAGAGAGAGGCCGATGGAGTGAGCCCCCCCCCCCCCCCCCTTTGTTGATGTAATGGGCTACCGACGTGTTGTCCGTGAGGAGGAGAACCAGTCGGTGAGAGATAGATGTTGGAAGTGGAGGAGGGCCAGCCTGACCGCTTCCAATTCTAATATGTTGATGTGGAGGCGAGCCATCTGTGCGTCCCACATCCCCGAGGCATGACTGTCCCCCAAGTGGGCCCCCCAGCCCGAGTTGGAGGCGTCTGTGTATAGTTCGAGGGACTGTGTTGGGAGAGAGATCGGAACGCCTTCGTGAAGAGGAAGGGTGCCAGGGAGAGGCCAAAGGGGAGAGCTTTGAACTGGAACACTCGAGCTTTGCCAGACAAACCGGAGGTAACGTCTGTGTGCGCCGGGTGAATAAGGATCTGGAAGTACGCATCTTTCAGATCTATGGAGGTAGCCCAATCTACGTGATGGATGGAGTCTCTGATCTGGGAGGGCGTGTCCATCTTGAACTAGGTATGTCTGAGGAACTTGTTGAGGGGAGAAAGGTCAAGGATGGGCCTCCATCCCACCGAAGGTTTGGGGATCACGAACAGGTGGGAGTAAAAACCCGGGGTTGGGCTGGAAAACTTCGGTGATGGCCCCTTTCTGAGGAGTTCGAGGACTTCCAGGCGAAGGGCGTCCGCCTGGGCAGGGGGGGGGTCGCTGGGGGACGGAGGAGGAGAGCGCATGAGGGGAGGACGACGGTGAGCCCACGGTAGGCGAAACCCGTCCTGAAGAACCGACACTACCCAGGGGCTGAGGCCCATACGTCGCCACTGGCAGGCGGCCGGGAGAGGTTGCCCGCCAGGGGAGCCGATGGTCCAGAGATGGGGGGAAGGGGAAGTGGGCCGGTGCCTTGCTGGGCAGGTTGGGCCAGCTCCATGCGCACTACGGGAGTGTCCTCCAGTCACCGGCGGGGCCGTGCTTGCTGGCCAAACCAAAATTTTGGCGAGGTTAGGTTTAGGCCTCTGTGAGTTAAGTGGCCGCTTGGGGGGCCTGGAAAGGCGTGGCTGAGGCCGGGGGGCAAAGGACGCCGCCTGCTTGCGTTCCTCGAGCGAGAGAGACATAGCCGAGGTGGAGTGCTCGCCAAAGAGCGAGTGATCCTGGCCCGGGACACATCGTAGGGATGCCCTGAGTGCCGGGGAGAGTGAGGAGCGTGCAAGCACCGCGTCTCTAGCCACTAGCAGACAATTAAAATGGCTTGTTGCTGCGCTGTCCGCCGCAGCCGCCAAGTGATGCGATATCCTGTTAACTAGGTGTCGCATAAAGGGGTCGCTGAATAAGCGAGGTTCGTCCTGGTGTGGTTCGGAGTTTGTATCCGAAGGCACTGGGACGGCGCCGTCATCCCCAGGCCAGAGTACCTCCGCCCTCTGCAAGAGCATGCTAAGGTAGGCATGCCCTGCAGTGGTGTGTAAGATGCCCATCCGGGCTACTCGGTCCCAGTCCTTTAGCGCTTAAAGGGGATGGTGGCCGAAGTAGGGGGGGCCCGGTTGGGTATCAGGCGACAATCTGATTGGGAGATGGCCCACTCCCTGGTAACCGGATTGTCGGCAAAGAGGGAGGCAACTGGGTGCTTCCTGTGGGTCCCAAGTAGGGCGCCGAAGGGGGCCGCATGGGGTGCGGGGGCAGGTCTTGACCCGGCGTGGGGACGGCGTCTGCACCCCTGGCGCGTTTTGCCGGACTCTCCCACAGCGAAGTGAGTGACTGAGGTGCGACAATTCTGAGTCTGGAGTATTGGGCTGGGGGCAGCCCAACGATCTCAGGGAAGGCCAAGATCGGCAGAGGGAGGGGCGTCCCTCGACACGAAGTCCGGTCGAAACCGTTCAATGGTGTGGATGTCATAAAGGGATGAGAAGAAGTCCTCATCGTAGTCGTCCTCAGGCTGTGGGGAGTCAAGTTCCTGGGAAGGGAGGTCTTCCTCAGGGGGCAACTGCGCGGGTGCGCGAGGGTCCCGCCCTGGTAGGGTGGTGGCGGGGGGGAGGGGGATGGCGGGACCCTCGTGGCTCTATGCTCGGCAGACGGGCTGGGGTGGGAGAGCCCGGACTGCCGATCGGACAGCGCCCGAGGTGGGAGACCCAGGTCGACCCAAGTCTGCGAGGTTGGGTGCCACAATCGACCAATTGTTGTTCAGGTTGGGTGTGTGTATTGAGCCACTGGTCCCTCTCGGGGGCATAGAGCCACTGGTCCCCGGGGAGATAAGCGGGCTGTGGCGGCCCAGAGTACTGTGCAGGGACTCGCCGGGGACCGGGGTAACCTTGGGCAGCAGGGGGGAATAGTAATCGACCCTGGTATGTGGTTTCCCCCCGGGAGCGTGCCGGGTCCCAGTGGAATGGGACAGGTTACCCGTGGTCCCGCTGGTAGATCCTCCCCCCGGAGGAACGGGACCGAGGACGTTGCCCAAATGGGGGCCGAGTAGTAGGTCGGACCCCGAACGTCCTGAACCCCTAGGGGAACCTGCGACGGGCGAGCGGGGTTGGTCGGCCGTCTTGTGTATGTTCACAACCGGTGGATGCACTCGGTGTTCCCATACGCCCAGAGTTATGGGACATGTGCATGGTCGTGCCAAGACGTGGCCATAAAACTGCGTCCGGAGATAACTGGACGCTCCTCGTGCAGGGGTGTTGGCTGCACCTGTGCACGGTGGGGGAGAGCGTCGTGAGACGGCGAGTCCGGATGGGGGGAAGAAGTGGACCCGCGCGTCCCATAAGTGCGAGTGACGGGTGGGGGTTCCAGCCCAAGGCCGTCACCCGTGCCTGTCCGCGGCCCGGCAAAGGTCCCCGGGGGCGGGGGTCGCGCGTGACTCGGCATAGTAAGTGGATGTCTGACTATGCGCAGGAAA
>JADBJO010003337.1:109581-185590 GCA_016801955.1 Conus betulinus | reverse complement strand
AGCGGAGACCGCTCTTTGTCCAGCTGTCCAGTACACAAACACACAAATGCACGTGTGCATATGCACACACACACACACACATACACACAAACACACACTTAACTTGCAGATGTGTAGTAAGAGTGGTGTGTTTGTTAGGTGAATGTCTTGTGCTGTAATCAGATATGAATTGATGCAGACCTTCAGTGAAATGGCATAAAGTGCCTGCCTCTGTGTGTGTGTGTGTGTGTGTGTGTGTGTGTGTGTGTGTGTGTGTCAAGGAGTGCACTGTCGGCCTTTTTGCCATTGTGTGAAGGGAAAACAACAGGCTCTGACCCGAGCGTGTGCTGTATAGTTAAAGGTATTTTTTTAAGAAAGGCCCACACCTCTTGAATACTCAGACACATGGAGTGTGAACACTGTTTTAGATTACCTGAATTCTCTTCTTGAAATGTTTGATATGTCATTGACAGATCTCACTCTTAGAATGTGCATGTTACTGGCTTTGTTGACAGGTCAGAGAGGACAGGCTTTGCATTTGATCACGCAATCATATATGGCAATTTGTAGCACTGTTATGTACATGAAGACAATTTTATCAAATATGCATGCATACGCGTTATATGTGCATATCACATGAATGTGCGAGCACAAGTTTGCTAACATTTTATCAAGATTTCTTTCCTCTTGGACAGGACAGCGCATCATAAGAAAGCAACAACCACAGTTGTACATGCATGCACATAAACAACACTGGAACAAATACGTACCACAATGGCACACACTTAAAGGATTACTTCCATCAGAACCTAGCACCATTTTCTGTCTGTCGTCAACACCTGCTTGCTGGCAAATACACACAGAGCCCTGAGAACAGGTAGTAATCCAAAAGGCTGAAAAGTTCAGCGACAGGGGGTGCAGAGCCCTTGGTGAGCTCAAGGGGGACCAGTGCAAAGAAGGCCAGGGGGCACCACTCCCTGAAGCTCTAGATGTCCTGCAGTTTATGAGCTCTAAACTGCATGGCCCCAAACTTCTAATTTCAGCAATAGAAACTGAGATCCAGTGCAGTAAAAAGCAAACCTCCTAAACTGAAACATATTTATTTATACCCCTGGCTATCATTTTTGGAGGAAGATTAAAAAAAAACAAAAAAAACACAGAACAATGTATGTTTCTAAAACAACTGAAATTTTACAGACATGATGTATACATACACATACACAAGCAGAAGGCCGAACAGCACGGATGTCCCAACAACTCACCATGTGTTTGAGAGACAGGACCACAGGGATGACGTTTTTTCCATGACGTTCTTCTTCACCACCTGTGTGATCAGGGTTTTCTTGGCCGTTGCTATGACAGCGTTGGCCATCTCCATCTCGTCGGCGGCATCTTCTACGGTTTTGGTGTTGCGCAGTGAGCTCAGCTTGATCTCCTGCCCACATGGAAACTGGCGTTATTTTTCTGTCACAAATTTTTCCACATACTCTGTAAATAACACAGTTTGGGAATGTTTCACCTGGAGGGAAAAAAAATGTGTTCAACCATCTATTCTTTCTATCAGCGTAATTCCCTTGATGAATGTCTTTTCATCTTCCTGTGCGAGTTCAGATTTCAAATGCTTTCTTTTAGCGCTGTTGAGCTGAAAAGAAACAGCCAAAACTCAAGAGGAATTTTAGCACGCTCGAATCCACCTCGGCTCTTCTCCTAAACAGGTAGCCAGTTGAAACATTCCTGACAGCTAACAGTGTCACGTGTGCTATGCAAGTTGGGGAGAAACAAGGCCATTTTCACTCAAGGCCTCTGAAACACCATGCTGACTGTTTCATAACGAATCGACGATCCTTCCCTCATGGTGACCATCATTTCCAATGACTGTGTCATAAATGACAGGAGGAGGTGTGAACAATAACATAACCGAAACAACAACTTGGGAGAGCGCTGACCCCCGACAAGGTCAAACGGATCATGGATCTGCTCTTTGATCCCAGCATGGGGAAGTTATAAGTATGCACTAAAAGACTTAAATACAGGAATTCTTTTTCAAACAGTTCTCATGTTGTAAAGTTATCAAAGCATTCATGGTCAGCAGTAGACTTGTAATGACTCAGCTGAATAGACCCTGAATCCTTCCTTTGATCCAGTTCAGCACAGAAATTTACAATGTTTGACCTAGAGCATATTCCATATTTCCAATTTGTACAAGTTAAGACAGGTTCAGTGGTTTTTGTGCAGGTTTGCGGAAAAACACATACAACACAAACGTGGGTGAAAAGTAAGAAGTTTTTATTTATACTCCCTGATTGGTTAATATACTTACAACGTCAAACTGAACGCAATCTAAAGTCAGTTTGCTATCTCTGTCTAGCCCAATTTATGGCTACGTCAAACTGAACGCAATCAAAGTCAGTTTGCTATCTCTGTCTAGCCCAATTTATGGCTAACAGACAAACACAAATACTTCAAGACGCTCCACTCCTCCCTGCCCTCATTTCATGGCTACACGCTGAACAAGACGCTTCTGTCAGAATTTTTTTTTGCTCTGCCTCACTATCTCATTTTACCAACCAACTGTAGCGTGTCCATCCTTCATTCTGTAGCTGGGCGGCTCACCAATCATCATTGAAAAGTTTCAAAATTCTGCGGCCTTTGGTGTTAGACGGAAGGACGCAGGACCATCCAGAAGGGACTCTCTCTCACAACTAAGAATTACTGCCTTCGGTTAAAGGCTTCGCAGCCAGGATCATGTGTGTGCTGAATCAGAACAGAAATCAGTGAACATTATCAAAGTTCCTGACAAGCAGAGCAGAGTCTCCTCCAGTGGGTTGCCTCAAGAAGATCTGATACTGACTGCTCTATACCGACTCCTGGGACTGACATGACAACAGGCCCTGGATGTGGCGGTATGAAGACCCAAAATGAGTGGCTGTGTGTAATGTCACTGAGAGGGCTGGGACAAATAAGAAAGCAGCAAGAAAACAAACAAACAAAAAAGAAAGGCGCAAGCAAGGATGATTCTGCTGACCTTGCTGCTGAGAATGTGCAAGGCATCTTGCAGCAGGTCACAGCTGTCCTCATCATAGGGCAAGAGGCCATCCACCATCGCCCCCAGAACCTGCACGCACATCATCACGTTTTTTTTTTGTGTGTGTATCTGTGCATGTGTTTCGTGTGTGTGTGTGTGTGTGTGTGTGTGTGTGTGTGTGTGTGTGTGTGCGCGCGCGGGGGGAGTGTGTGCACGCATGGTGTGCTTGTGTATGTGTGTGTGCAGTATGCACTCGTTAAAGAACAAGCTACCATCCGCCATCACTGACAGAACTTCCATGCACCCCATCACCATGTTTTTTTTTTTTTGAGTGCACACTCATGCATGCATATCTGTGTGTGTGTGTGTGTGTGTGTGTGTGTGTGTGTGTGTGCGTGTGTGTGTGCGCGCGCGCACGCATGCATGCGTGCATGTGCATGTGTGTGAGCATGCGCATATGTGCACGGATGTGCAGCATGAGTGTACATGTGTGCTGCATGCTCACTGGGAAAGATACCATCCACAACAACCAGAACCTGCTCGCACAGAAGCGACACACACACACACACACACACACACACACACTGCACTGGTGATAAAAGCCTCTTGTGAACACACATATATATCACACTTATATATATGATATATCATATCTTATATCACACTGTGTGATATATCACCACACTGGTGATAAAGCCTCTTGTGAACACATATATATCACACTTATACATATGATATATCATATCTTATATCACACTGTGTGATATATCACCACACTGGTGATAAAGCAAATACTGTCCATCACAGCCACCAGAACTAGCACAATGTGCAAGCATGCACTCACACACATATACCACCTCTCTATGTGCAGTTTATTTTGTATGAGAGTGCATGCACGTTTGTGAGTGTGGGGGCATGCAAACACTGTCAATGTGTGGACTTTCATAGGTGCATGAATGACTGCAATCATGTTTATGTGCTACGTGCATAATTTTTTTATGAGTTTCAGATGAAAGAACACTTACATATAAGGCTATATAAATATCTTTTTCTCAATTATGATGTTAATTCTGTAGGGTCTTGCACACACATTACCTCTTGAGAAATCTTTGAAGTCAGCTGAAATCTCTGCGCACATCTTCCATGTGGTCCAACATGAACTGGTACAACTTGAAACGTTGACTGCAAACACATAACACAGACCGGTAAAACTTAAGGCTGACCTCCAGCACACACAATGATTCAACTTAACACGCTGACTGCAAACACATAACACAGACCGGTAAAACTTAAGGCTGACCTCCAGCACACACAATGATTCAACTTAACACGCTGACTGCAAACAGTCACATAACACAGACCGGTAAAAAACTTAAGGCTGACCTCCAGCACACACAAAGATTCAACTTAACACGCTGACTGCAAACGCTCACCATAAACTGGTGTTGTAAGACGCTAACTGCAAACACACAACATTGTTACAAGCTGGTAGACAGTTTGAAATGCTGACCGCAAACGCACAACAAACTGGTAGACAGTTTGAAATGCTGACCGCAAACGCACAACAAACTGGTAGACAGTTTGTAATGCTGACCGCAAACACACAACAAACTGGTAGACAGTTTGTAATGCTGACCGCAAACACACAACAAACTGGTAGACAGTTTGTAATGCTGACTGCGAACACACAACAAACTGGTAGACAATTTGTAATGCTGACTGCGAACGCACAACAAACTGGTAGACAATTTGAAAAGCTGACTGCGAACACACAACAAAAACTGGTAGACAATTTGAAAAGCTGACTGCAAACACACAACAAACTGATAGACAATTTAAAATGCTGGCTGACCCACATGACATAAACTGGCTTACTGAAAACATACAAAATGAACAATATGTAACACTGACTGCGAACACACATAACAGATTGTTCAAGTTGAAAGGTAAACTGCTGAGTTGAAACACTGACCTCAAACACAGATTGTGAAATGGAACAACTTGAAATGCTGACTATGAACAAACCACACAAGTTCTGGTGCTATTTGAAATGCTGACTGCATACACATGCAACACAAACTGATACACGCTGAAACGCTGACAGCAAACACATGCACAACTGAAATGGGTACAGCTTGAAATCCTGCCAGAAAATACATAACAAACACTAGTACAAATACCGACAACACACTTGCACAACATGGACTCTTGCAATGTACATTGTTCTCACACACTAAAGTCTTCTCACCTTATCTATAGCCTGGATAAACAATCAAAACGACACGGGTACTCAGGACAGCACCGACTCCTGACACACAAAATCATTTTTCCCAACAGGAGGCAGTAACAGTGGGTATGGATTGAGAGTGGTGGGTCCATGTACTTTCATAACAGCATACAGAAAATGCGACATGTCAATGTATGCATCACTGAAAAGTGTTCATATTCCATGAAGTTATATTACTTCATAGACAGTTATTATTAACATAAAGAGTAACTTCCCATTGCACATGTTCAGTGGAAAATTTGTACAGTTTTGTCGCTTGAAAGAACTGTGATCCTCCCCCCTCCACCAAGAAGGTTATGTTCTCACCTGTGTCTCTCAGCTGACTGGATCCTGGATCTGTACCAAAGTTTCATGGGTTCCTTCCTGAGCCACTTCCAACGTCTCACTGGGTTTTTGGTTAAAATCAGCCTCAGTTCAAGTTCTTTTATTTCCAACGCGACTTCAAATGGCCAAGCCATGTCAGAACTGACTCCATTCATGTGTGTCAAAGCATTCTGATCACATTAAAACGGGCTTGAAACTGGATCTTTTTTCCCGCAAAATTCTTACACTGCATGAGAAATGCTATCCTTGCGTAGAAATACAAAAATCATATCTGTTTATACATCCTTGAACAAAGTCTTCATGGAGTCCGGTGTAAAGACTAAAAAGGGCGTATTAAGTCAAGTATCACGCAAATCCAAACATTGTATACAAAACTGGTTATGCAGGTTTTTTTCCCCCCTTTGTACAGTCTTTCTGACAGACAAATGAACAAACGAAAGAAAGAAACAGACAGACAGACAAATAACCTTGGATGCAGCGACTACATAGCAGCAGCTGGGGGAGCACAGGACTCAGCAAAGACTGAACAGATCCTTGATCTGGCCTGTGATACGGATCCACATCTTTCAAGTAAATGTCATAAAAAATCGGTTCTGTAGTTTTTGTGTGCTGTTGCTGACTGAAAGAGACACGGTGAGAATATAACCTCCTTGGTGGAGGGGAGGAGAATCACAATTCTTTTGAGCGACAATACTGTTCAAAACAAAGAAGGTGGGGTGTGAGCAAAAAGGATGGGTGACAGGACATGGAAAAGAGGCAAACTGAGAGAGAGAGACAGACAGAGACAGAGAGAGAGAGAGAGAGAGAGAGACAGAGAAAAGACTGAGAGAGAGAGGGAAAGGAGCATACAAGAGAGAGAGAGAGTGAGGGAGGGAGTTCAATACTTATCTGTCATCCTACCTTTGATTTTCTTTGCCTTTGAGAGAAAACAGTTCTCTCTCCCTTTCAGTCTGAGTATACTTGTTGAACACTGAAAACACATGGACAGAAAGAACATTTCATCATGTTTTCAACATTTGCAGCAATAATGCATCTACGTGGACAGTTGTTGCATGGTGTTTGCTGACGCACGAGCCGGTGAAATTTGCTCACCCATGTTTGAGATCTCTCTCATATATACTGAAAGGATGCGTTACCACTGATTTGAGATATGATACACAACATCTGCATACAGATGGAACGGATAATGTCAGAACCCAGGTTGGAACATTACTATCGTAACATGGGGTGGAATATGATCATGTCAAAATGTGTGCTCAAACATAACATCACATCTCTGTGAGAAATACAGCTTGGAACATGACAACACTGTGAGAGTTCTAACTGGCACATCATACCGTCAGAAGTCAGACTTGAACACAACACTGTCAAAACCTAGAGCAAAACATTACTGTTGTAACACAGTATGGCACAGGTAAAAAGCCTGAGTGCAGACTGCAACATACGAAGTGTCAAAACTTAAGTTGGGGTATGATGATATCAGAACCCAAGATGTGAGAACATCAGATTTAGGCTAGGAACTGACAAAAGTGTCACAATACAATGTTCAAAATATCAAAAAAAATAGCAAAAGCTACAAGGTGACAAAAACTACTATAGGTCACAAATAATAATGACATCTTCAGAAAATCACAACCCAGTCATGATAGCCTCTGTCACTGAATGCTGTAGTACAAAGAAAAGGCCAGCTGCAAAAACTTTAAATGTACAAATCTATGATGTAAATTTCCCACTGAGGCTTTCAGCTTTCATAAAAAATCTTGAACAAGTCATGACCAACACAAATCAACAACAAAATAATGATAAATCTATCACCTCTTCATTTAGCTTACAATCTGTTCAAATTCCCTCTGTTCTTAGCCATCCATTATCATCATTTGCACCTGTTGTAAGCGCTCAGGCAGTGACGGAGCGCCATACTGACCATTGTGTCTTGTCGTAGTCATTGAAGACAAAGATGCTCTCCAACAGATGTTGTGACATTAACGTAGGATGACGCTTCAGCAGATGAAAGCCCAGGCAGAACTCCCCTTCAGACAGAAACAAACCGTTTGAAAAAGCTTATGAAATAAGATACTTCTTTTAGAAAGAAACTATTATAAGCATCATCGTTTGCCATGATATTTTCCTTTTTACTGTTCCAGGTCATGAGGTTTATTACAGAGCCCACAGTTCATTTTCATCATCCTTGCTCCCCAGGATCTTCCAAAGAGCCTGGATATTGAGGGAAGGCAATGAGGAATCTAGGGCCTGGTTTTTAGAAAGAACTTCTGGAAGAAAGCAGAAGACCCACTGAAGCACCCTCATCGAAGGAGACGTCATGTGGAGCACCCCGGGCCATGGACCTCTCTGTGGCATCTGCCAAAGGAGACATCATGTGGAGCACCAGGGGCCATGGACCTCTGTGTGGCATCTGCCAAAGGAGACGTCATGTGGAGCACCATGGACCACTCTGTGGCATCTGCCAAAGGAGACATCATGTGGAGCACCAGGGGCCATGGACCTCTGTGTGGGCATCTGCCAAAGGAGACGTCATGTGGAGCACCACGGACACTCTGTGGCATCTGCCAAAGGAGACACCATGTGGAGCACCACGGACCACTCTGTGGCATCTGCCAAAGGAGACATCATGTGGAGCACCAGGGGCCATGGACCACTCTGAGGCATCTGCCAAAGGAGATGTCATGTGGAATACCAGGGGCCATGGACCTCTGTGTGGCATCTGCCAAAGGAGACATCATGTGGAGCACCACGGACCACTCTGTGACATCTGCCAAAGGAGACGTCATGTGGAGCACCACAGACCACTCTGTGTGGCATCTGCCAAAGGAGACGTCATGTGGAGCACCACGGACCACTCTGTGGCATCTGCCAAAGGAGACACCATGTGGAGCACCACGGACCACGCTGTGGCATCTGCCAAAGGAGACACCATGTGGAGCACCACGGACCACGCTGTGGCATCTGCCAAAGGAGACACCATGTGGAGCACCACGGACCACGCTGTGGCATCTGCCAAAGGAGACACCATGTGGAGCACCACGGACCACTCTGTGGCATCTGCCAAAGGAGACACCATGTGGAGCACCACGGACCACTCTGTGGCATCTGCCAAAGGAGACACCATGTGGAGCACCACGGACCACTCTGTGGCATCTGCCAAAGGAGACACCATGTGGAGCACCACGGACCACTCTGTGGCATCTGCCAAAGGAGACATCATGTGGAGCACCACGGACCACTCTGAGGCATCTGCCAAAGGAGACGTCATGTGGAGCACCCCGGCCATGGACCTCTCTGTGGCATCTGCCAAAGGAGACATCATGTGGAGCACCCCGGGCCATGGACCTCTCTGTGGCATCTGCCAAAGGAGACAGCAAGGAGAAAGATGGATTTGAAACTGATCCTACCCGGGGAAACTGTAGAAGCTTGTATGGGGTTCTTCACACATGGTCTAAACCCAGGATGGAGATCCTAGGAGGGGACTCTCCATGCGGTATACTCGCCTCTATGGTAGCATGGTAGGAGACTTTTCTGAGAACAAAGTCATCCTGGAAAGGTCCCCTTCACTGCTGGACAATTGAACTGATTGCGTATCAATAACCATGCACTGAAGGTCCCTCTAGCTGCAGGATAGTAGTACTTGATGACGACACATGGTAACTGACATAAACATTCCATGACTTGGAGAGGTGAGCTAAGAAATTAGCGAAGAGTGCTTTCAGAACTGTTACGAAGGAGGAAATGATCCATGCACCAGTTGAGCCACTTAGACACATTATAGAGTGGTGAGAGTACTCTTCCAACATATTCTTCTCCATTAAAGAGAGACTTGGTACTGGGCTGTGGACAGGACAAAGCGACTGTCTAGACGTCAGAGAAAGCACCCTCCTGGGAGAGAGTCTCTTGGACACGTCTGAATCAGCAGGGGTATGGAATGGTCAGAGGAGTCAGGCGTGGAGGTTAGAGGACCTGGAGGATGGAATGGAAGACTGCTGATCAAGATTGTTGGAAGAGATCACATCACTGGTAAAGTTCCAGAGAAAAACATGGGTCAGTTCCCATACTCCTGTGAAACTGAGCAGGCCAGAGAGGCACCATGAAAAAGTCTGCCCTTGCTTTCACGATCACCTTCTTAAGAAAATGGGAAATGAAATGAGGCAGGGAACAGTAAACAATTAACAGTAAAACAAGTGGGGTAGTCTTTACTCCCATAAGGAAACCTAACACAGAGTAACTTTTATTCAAGACTGGCACAGCCTTTTAAACTTGAATAAAGTCAGACAAATACAAAGACGAACAATCTAATAGTGGGGGAAAAACACTTTGCCAAGTCATTACTATGAAGACAATTTAGTTGTTGGCCTGCGCTTGTTTTCCCCCACTATTAGATTGTTCGTCTTTGTATTTGTCTGACTTTATTCAAGTTTAAAAGGCTGTGCCAGTCTTGAATAAAAGTTACTCTGTGTTAGGTTTCCTTATGGCAGCAAACACTACCCCACTTGTTTACTGTTCACCTTCTTGAGGACAGAAAAGGGTAGGAACATGCACAGGTCTAGATCTCTCCAATCAGGGCCCAGGGTGTCGATTCCCCAGGAATTACAATCCAGGATCAAGAGACGTATGTTGGCAACCTTCTGTTGAACCTGGTGGCCAAGTGTTCCACCATAAGGCAAAACCATTGATCCAGTATCTGAGCAAGTCCCTGAGAGTCTTATCCATTTGGAGTACAGAGTTGGATCTGCTGTGAGTCCACTACCACACTGTGAGAGCCAGCTATGTGCCTTGTTGCGAGGGTGATCCCCCAACCTGTTAGCACAAGAGATCGTCAGATCAGGAGCAGGCAGACAATTCTACTAGTATCCTCCTGTTCTTGTTCTTCCTGACTTTGGACACTTTAGGAACAGGATGGATGGAGGGGTGAAAACGTGAGTGGGAGATGATCTCATGAACAAGATCAAACTCTCTCGCTAACCCCTAAATTGTCCTTGGGAGACCAAGTCGCGATGACTAAAATGTGTATACATATAAAGTGTCTGTATCACCAAATTATTTGTACAGAAGGGCATAAACCAAGCGGAAGTTTGTGTTGGGTCAGATGTAAAATGATTTTCTGGTGCCAAGGGGCTAAAAAACGGGTAACTCCATAGAAGCATTACAATTATCATTCATAACCAACAGACATACAACTGTCCTGAGCACAAATCCTTCTTTCGTTGAATTTTAACAGAACTGGGTTTCTCATGTATGCTATACCCTCATCCATCATTGATTCCATTTCCCTGTTGTTCCCACAAACCAATTCCATTTTTTTAATCTGATATAACTCTCATGGGGTGAAAAAGGTCAGGATGGAGCATTTCACTCTCCATTGTAGGGTCACAAGTTGAAGCCCCCTGAGGAAGCATGGAATGGTATCTGATCTCCCAGGTCAATGTGTGAACAGACCTGCAAGTTACGGAACCCTCTTCCAGATCTGTTTGTGTACCTGTAATATCTCAGACAAAAACCTGTAATTAAAAAAAAACAAAACAAAACAATCTTCATTATCGCAATACTTTCGCAACATTTGAAGATTTGGAAAAGCAGGCCGTTTGTGCGTAAGACCGCTTCGTCGCCATCTTTGACAAGTTAAAAACGAAGGCACGCCGGGAAATGTCTTCTACTGCTTTTGACCAAAATGGTAGCAGACGAAACTTCACGTTTAACAATTGTCTTTCTTCTTTGATTTTTTTCACGTAATTTTTTTTTTTTTTTTTTGGGGGGGGGGGGGGGGGGGGGCATCCATAAAAAATTGTGGCAAAATTGTTAGGGTGAACAGGTCTGCTCTTCATATGTATAGTTATGCAGAAGATAAACGATAAAGATCCTGTACACATATCAGCCCTCAGGGGGTTATGGAAACACATAAAAATTCCAGCATGCGTCAAGAGATGACATGAGCTCAGGCATTTTTTCCTTTCGCCCATCTAAATACATGAAGAACTCACGCTTTTTTTCCCTTTAAAGCAACATTATGTTTTTCACATGTCTGTCATGGCATCTCTGCGAGTCATTGCTTTGGGGTAAAATATTATATAATGAACATTACTCCCTGGATACTGGTAACAGCAAGCATGAGCAAACACAAATACAAACACATACACTGAGAAAGCCAAGCCACAACACAAACACACACACATACCAAAGGCAGCAATATCCGGGTGGGGATCCAGCAGAGTCAGGACAAATCGGTAAAAACAGTGAGCCCTTCCACTTGAGGTAGTCCTCCTGTCCAAACAAATCCCATCATTTCTCAATCTCTCATCTATAACACAACCGTGACGATGCGTGTTCCTCATCTCTCTATACCTATGCTGATCAATTGTGTCAAAGAAACAGAAGCATGAAGAAAATATAATGATCACTGGTCTGTAAGAGTTTTAGTAGATACGAAATTATTTGTACATATGTTGTTCAGGTTTTGCTCTTCACCAACAATAAGTGTTCAATTTGAGAGGCATACTTGTTCAGGAAGAAAGACTGAAACAGAAACAATAATTCTTTTTGTTTGGGCTTGAGTCAGCCATTTTTCATACTTGCTGTTACTGTTCTATTACTGTTCTACTATAACACAAATGTGCTAAAACATATACATGATAATATATCCTACACTGAGTGAAACATGTTTCATTAAAAAAAAAAAAAGACAGACAGGCTCAGAATAAAACAGAGACAGACAGAGGGAGACAGATAACGAAAGAAAAAAAAAAAACCACAGCATGTATGAATATTCCTTTGAATTCTTTGTTACACGTTAAAGCTTAACTGCCTTCCAATTCCTTTGAACTCTTTGTTACTGTTAAAGCCTAACTGCCTTCCAGTAAATAAAGCATATGGCATGATGAACAAGAAAAAGCATTTGCAGCACAGAGCCAACCTGAAGCAGTCCTGTGAGAAGTTCCAGCGTCTGGCGGCGGACAATGGGGAGCGGGATCACGCAAACATGCAGCCATGCTGGAAACATGGGGGTCCACTAGTGTTGTGTACCTGTTATCACACGGTGCCAGTTGTCAGACGTAACTACTTGTGTGAGCAAACTATCTTCACTTAACACAGGAATTTTGGCAAAAATACCAAAATTAATGTGCACACACTCCTCCCTCCATGCCCCCACTCCCGAATAACAAAGAAATATAGAATTCAAGAAAAAAAAATTCAAAAAAGAAAAAAATGAGTGAGAAAATGTGTATCACAATTTGCTATGGTATTTCAAGAAATCTGTCGGAAGCACAAAATAAGTAAAGCACTTAACTGACTTTACTAACACTGTGTTCTTTACAACAACAAAAAACTAAATAAGCATACAATCAATCATAAGCAGTTTTTTTTTTTCGTTTTTTTTAGTGTAATATCAATAAGCACAAATATAATCATGCAATAAAATCTAGCAAAGCATAACAAATTATAATAAGTGTAATGGTCAGACGTTCTGCATGAATCACCATGGTGACAACTGACCTGACACAGAGGTCGCGCAGGATGATGATGATGTTGTTGCGTACAGAGTCAGACGGCGACACCTCCAGTTCCCGTGCCATGGCGGGAACACACTTCTTGGCCACCTGCTTGTCTTGCAGGCACAGCTTGCCTGCCAGCAGGTCCACAGCATTCCACAATGCAAACAACAGCCAACACATATGACGCAAATCCTGCATGCTTTAACCCTTCAGAGGAAAAGTGCGTGTCTTTTCACAGACTACGCAGTGACACCCAATCATCGCATGCTGTGCCATGTTAGCTATTCCCTTTGAAATCAGGAAGCATCTTACGAAACAGGTCAGGGTTCATACAGATTTGGAGAAACAAAATCACCAACCTTTTCCCAACCCCAGCACCGGTTTTCCCAACCACGTTACATCTCATACACATATGGTAACGGCAGGTAAATTCTCATTTTCTATATACTAGCTTGACAACAAATGGTTACACTCCATAAGTAGAGCAAACTGTCAGTTGTGATGTTGGTCATTTTCGGACAATTTGAATTTATTTGTTTGTGCCTTTGTAGTTTGGTTTTCTATCTCTTTGGTTTTGAAGATGCTTGTTTGAGTTTATGAACATGTTTGTTCAATTTTCTCAAACCTTTCCCAACCCACAGACACCAAATGCCATTTTCCCCAAACTTTCGTAACTGGGAAAAGGACCATCTGTTTTTCCCAAACCTTCCCAACTATTCCAACCTGTGGGAACCCTGCAGTGTTTTGTAGACTTGCCCAGTGCCAATAAAACCTAACTGAACTTGACTGCTGTATGTGTACCAACACTGGGATTGTGGCAAAAAATGTCACATTACGAATGTTTCCATTTATTTGCAAATAATTTCTCCTTCAGCATTTCATCACTTTTGCTCATGTAGACTAACTACCCCGCAAAATTTGATAAATATCCACTGAACTGTTTTTATCTTACTAACATAACCCAGACCTGTTTATCCTTAAACTACTGTTGATGCACTTTTCAACAACAAAAAATGAGCTTAGTTTCTACAGCGTATGTACACATCTTCCAAATTCTTGTAAATGCAAGGGGGGGGGGCCGCAGACAGGTTCATTTTTTTTCTACCTTCACATAGGAGAGGGTACTGGGATACTTGATCTTCCCATACCTACTGTTAAAAGTTTTTCCCAATACAAATTACCATTAAATCTGGTTAATCAGGCTACTTTGGCACAAATTCGGGCTCTCTTTCCAGTTTTTTTTTTTTTTTTTTTTTTTTTTTACTATTTCAGAGCCTGTAATCCCCGCTATGATTCAATGTTAGACATGTCCTTGACAACACAGACACAGCCAGACATGATTTTGTGTGCAAGAATAAGTAAGACTTGTTGCTCTTTTATCATAGCACATTAATACAATGGTTACACGTTGCAAGTGCAATTGCTTCCCCCGAACTTCATCTCCAGATTTTTTTTTTTTTTTTTTTTTTTTTTTTTGCTGTCCCAACCCTGCGCCACTTCAGAGGCAGTGCACCCACGCCGCTCATTCCAACACCTCGTCCATAGCCACAGCCCGGTCAGTCCCGCCGCAGCCCCGGCACCGGCAATCCACAGGGAGCAGTCGATGTCAAGAGGCAACCCACCGGGGGAGACACTGCACTGCTGCCGAGTCACTTCGGTGGTGTTCAGTGGCGCCTGTTCTGATCTAACATATGCAGGACACCACCTACTAAGCCCCCTACTGACGACAATAATTGCTTAGTCGCGGAGCCGGTGTGAGTGAGCTCTCCCTCCGGAGGGCACCACCACGTCCGTCCCAACGACAGCCCCCATGGACTCGCCGATACCGGTGACCCCGACGGAACCAAACCAAGGCCACAGACGTGGAGTTGACATCGAAATTGAGGTCACCATGAGAGCAGGGCATGAAGGGCCACAGAATCTGAGACCTTTTTTATGCTATCGATGAGAATGAGATGATTAAGATGATGCTACGGATTTCCATTTCGGTCTGAGACTACATGACAGGGCTGTACTCTATGCTTCCTTTCATAATATATCCCGGTGTCAACCAGGCCCGAGAGATACAGGCACCTGCAGTGTTGGTCAGGAAATTTGAGCAACACTCTCAGAAACGCATCCATTAAGTGGATGAAACTCGACTGTGTGGTCCCAGTCTTCCCAACTTGAGTCCGCAGCAACTCAACTCTGGGTAGGAGCCGGTCGGGGCAGAAAAACCCACATGACTTCTGATGGGATTCAAACCCACGACCTCCCAGCCGGGAGTCCGCTTCACTAACCACTTTGCCACGGCAGCTCATCTCCAGATTTTTTTGACAATTTTTTACAGCCTCATATTCAAAGTATTTTCACCAAACAAGTGTATGAAATACGACAAATTGTATGGGTAAACAGGTCCAATGTACACACACTGAACGCCAAACAGTATCCTATGTCACACTCTATACCCACATGGTGAAGGATAAAAGTATTACAGACCGCGGGGCACGTCACACACTTAGGCAGCGTCTTACTTACCTAAAGTGAGGAAAGCCACAGCACGCACTCTGTCTGACATCTTACATCCCCTGAACTGCGACAGGGGCTGTGTACTCTGCGACCCCTGCGTGTTCTGTGACCCTTGTGTGCACTGTGACCCCTGTGTGCCCTGTGACCCTTCCTCATTGGCCTCTGACCCATGTGATGTCACCAAGGGCTGGGAACCAGAGGACAGGTTGTCTGAGCTGTCTCCTGTGAAAGATGAACATCATGAGTTTGTTTATCACCCTTGGCTTCAGCGTTACATTTCATGTCCACTAATCAAAATCAAGACGAACTGTAACAAATCTAATACTAACGCCTTTGCAGCGGCACAAGAGCTTGTTCCTCTCCTCACCCCACACTTTTTTTTCATTTCTGTTGGACTAGCTCCCATTACCCTCCCCATTTCCTTACTTCCACCCCTGAAATCATATGAGCAGTTTTTCTTTCACAGACAGAAACCCTTGAAAAGAACATATTCAGCTGGTTAAGACAGCTGATCAAACAGTAACTGATTTATTACTTCACTGACATAACTTTTTCTTTTTCCATTCTGTCTGTTGAGTTTCTGCGTTATGATTCTACCCTCCCCCCCCCTTTTTTTTTTTCCACTGTACATAGAAAATATTTTGACGCTAAGTCAAAATCCCCTTCCTCCTCTGCACTTGTTTGGACAGCTTGTAAAAAAAAAAAAAAAAAAATGTACAGTTTGAATCATAACTGCCAAATAAGACAATGCATATGTTGCATGCATTCTTTAGTTTACACAGGATACATCAACACATCAGGAAATTCTTCTTCACTACTTATAATAGCACAGCCATGTAAATCCATGATATGAAACAAAAACAAGCCACACAGATACAAATAAAGAAGAAGAAAAAATGTAAGAAACACAGCTAGTCAGTTTTCCAGCTGAATACTCTGGACGACCATTCAGTACGTCAAAGATTCGAATACATTCATCCTCACAAGTAAATGTAAAATCATTAAGCGCATTTCAAAGGGCGAGAGGACTGCACTACACAGGCTGTCACATTCCCTCTTCAGAGGGTTTAACTCTCAGGAGATCGCTAGAGAACACCATCCACGCACAGCCAGGTCACTGTTTTTTCTTTCTATCCTTCACTTCAGCCCGTCTTGCCTGCAGAAGACCTGCAGACTGAAACGCGTTGCTTCTACATTATCATTTGTTCGAAATATTGCACCGTCTACTAAGCCAGCTGTGACCCCAGGAGGAGAAGGAAGACTGCGGTGCTAAGAGCATACCATGGCTGAAGATCCTCTACACACAGCACTGCACCAGGCCAGGGCCCAGTGGGTCTTGTGGGTAAGGCACCAGAGTCTTGTTCCCTGGACTTGTTCTACGATCCAGGGTTTGATTCTCACTCAAAACAGGTGGGTTGAAACAGATTTTTTTTTCCTTCCAAGTTTCCTTCTGTGCCAAATACAGTCCATCCCTAGTCTTCTGAGGTCCTCTTCATGACCACATGCCAAAGCAATCTTGCATGTACATAAATCAAATCAATGTCAGAGAAGACTAGGTCATCGTGTGCCAGTATAATGGATGACACTGAAATGAAACACATGTGTGCTGGTGTCATGTCTAGATATCATTCCTGAAGAAGACGGAAAGTGGCTACCTTAACCTCTTCCCAGCCCCGTGTCTATTACCGGGTCGTTTTCACAATCTTGTACGTCCGTAACCGTGTCTACTACAGGATACTTATTACTTGATTTTATCTATTTTTATCATACTAATGACCAGCAAAATCAAATTACTATGATACCACCACATCATAGCACAGGGTATAAAAAAAAATACAGAAAATCTCAAAGATATCTCAACAAATGAATGAGTAGTGAACAGATGAGTGAACCAATTTGGCCCCGGCACTCAGCAATACAGAAAAGCTCTTATACTGTGGCAGGGAAAGGGTTAACGGTGGCATTAAAAACATTCAAATAAATACTGTGGTGAACCTCGGAGTTGTTTAGCTGAGGAATAAAGAGAACGCTGCCCCACATAACAGTTTATCATAATCCTCCAGGTCCAGTTTGTATGAATCACTGACAAACAGTCGGGCCATGACCAGCAAACCAATGCAACAACAGGCAGACAAACCGACCTACCCGCAGCAGAGATGCAGGGGGAAGCGATGAAGGACTGCACCAGCATTGGAGCACGCTTTGGTGTAATGGAAGGGCACAGCAACGCCACCACGCCCAGCGTGTACAGGTGACACATCATCTTGTCCTCGTCAAACGACACATCACCTAAACAGACAAAGAGAAAGCAAATCACAGTGTGCGCACATGAATGCAAGGTGAGGAGCGGAACAAAAACAGAGAGAATCTCGCTGGCAAGAAAAGAGATGGGGTGAGATACAGGACAAAGAGTGTCTGTAACACAGAACAACAAGTCAACTCCCTCAAAGTTATTTGCGGCCTAGTTGGCAGGATCATCTTCATGCCAAGTAGGATAAAAGCATGAGTTTCAATATGATAAGAATGTTTGACAATGACACAGAGGAACTTACATAAACAAAAAACAAAGATGAAGGAAATTTCACTGCAAGGAGGAACAAAAAAATAACTGACACATGAAAACGGGTGAACACTGAATGATGACAACAACAGACATATACAGTGGGACAGAAAGAGAAAACACAGAGACTGCTGGAGACCAAACCAACCATAAATGAAGTGTCAACACAGAGTTAATAGGACACAAAAAAGAAAGAAAGAAAGGAACACCAAGAATGACAGAAACAAACAAAACAAAACACAAAAAAGACTAATCAAATATATGGATGAAAAGAGAGGGAAACAAGACAAAGAAAAGAAAACAGACTGACAGACGCCAGGCAAAACAGACAAAAAAAAAAAAAAAAAAAAAAAAAAAAAAAAAGACAGGTTCCGACAGTCAGAAGGCAATATAAGACATCAGGAAGCTCACCAGACATGTCCTCGTCCAGGACAACAGCCGACAGATAATGGTCGCAGGCGTCCAGCACCTCTCGGCCCCATTCCTGACGACTGCGGAAATCGTCCGTACAATTCACCTGACTCAGCTGCACCACAAGTACCATGCCGCAGCGTCAACATCAACATCCAGGGGGAATAACTCCTTAAATTTTGCCACAATAAACTTTTATCAGTTTTCTTCTTCACTTGTTTCTAAATTCCACAAGTGCTCAAAATACAATCTGAAAATTTTGTTGGTACTATGATGTGCTAATCAGTATATTTGTTTTATCATCACCACACATAATTTGTGTCTGTTAACCTGTAATACTATGACTATGAATTTGTCTGATTCTTAAACACTCACACACACACTCCTGAAACGATAGGGCAAGCTGCAATGACTGTGTTTGTGCTGATACTTGTGTTTACGTGCACTCCAGACAGACCTATGTTTCTTAAGAGTACAGGATGAATGTCAACTGAAAGAAGAAAAATGTTAATCTTAAGATTTGTGGGAAAGTCGGAAAAACTGTGATGATGTGTACAGCGTGTTCCTGTCACAGAGACAGGAGAAAGAGAGAGAGAGGACAGTACAGTGGGCCGACACACAAGGTAACAGTCAGGATTGTAGCAGGACACAATTTCTGAACCTCATGTCAACTCACAACATTCCTCTGACAGCTTGGTGAATCAGCACAGATGGTGATGTAAATCAAGGATAGGCTGGCCTGTCTTGTGTTTGACCACCATCAAATAGAATCTCAAACGTGATATACCTGCTGCTTACCCTCTAAATGAGGGGGGGGGAGGTAGCGACAGGGAATGGAGGCAAAGTTTACAGAAGCATGGAGCTAAAGGGATGAAGGGCATATTCTCAACTATTTACTTCTCTTCTGTTCACACTGCAGTTGAAAAAAAAAGACAGCACTCTTAAAGAAAAGCATACACACAAACACAGTAAAGCTAAATAACAAGAGGATGAAGAGGCAGAACCTTGCATGATGGATACTGTTCCAATCACTTGGAGCACACCTCTTTTTCAGTGCCACAGAATTCTACATTCCCCACTCCTTGTTTTTGTCAGAAGCCCCACAGCACTAAAGAAGAGTTAACCTCAAAACATCTGCAATACCCATCATTCTAGGAACTGACCCTTTTCCCTTTTCTACAGACAGTATTTCTGCAGTCACTCTATTCTTTCCTTCGTACATAATGACCCAATCTACAGAAGAAAACCCTTAGCCTAAAGGAAAACCACACAACTCCTCACCTGATGGATTGCGGTTGCGAAGGAGGAGACTAAGACAGGTTTCATGTCAAAGCGCAGCAAATAACTCTTGAACTCATCTGCAGTGTCAAAAAAGATAAAATACTGTGATGCAAACAGTCAATGAATTCACACACACAAATAACTCTTGAACTCATCTGCAGTGTCAAAAAAGATAATATACTGTGATGCAAACAGCCCATGAATTCACACACACAAATAACTCTTGAACTCATCTGCAATGTCAAAAAAGATAAAATACTGGGATGCAAACAGTCCATGAATTCACACACACAAATAACTCTTGAACTCATCTGCAATGTCAAAAAAGATAATATACTGTGATGCAAACAGCCCATGAATTCACACACACAAATAACTCTTGAACTCATCTGCAGTGTCAAAAAAGATAAAATACTGGGATGCAAACAGTCCATGAATTCACACACACAAATAACTCTTGAACTCATCTGCAATGTCAAAAAAGATAATATACTGTGATGCAAACAGCCCATGAATTCACACACACAAATAACTCTTGAACTCATCTGCAATGTCAAAAAAAGATAATATACTGTGATGCAAACAACCCATGAATTCACACACAAAAAGAACTCTTGAACTCATCTGCAATGTCAAAAAAAGATAATATACTGTGATGCAAACAACCCATGAATTCATCTGTCATGCCAAAACAGACAACTCCGTGCAATGTAAATCGCTCCTGAATTCACCTGACCAAAACCAAAACACTCCAAGGCAAACAGCTCCTGATATCATCTGCAATGTTCAGACAACACACTGTAGTGTACACAGCTCCTGAATTAATCTGCAATGCCAACAGAGGACACACTACATGCTGAAACAGTTCATTTCGAACTACTAAAAACTGAAACGTCCAAAGAGGACACTAGATAACACAAATAGCTCTTAAATTCATCTGCAATACACACAATGCAATGCAAATATTTCCTCATCTGTCTCTTCAATGCTCTCAAAAGACATGCCACAAAGGTAACTGCTCTTGTAAAATTCATTTGCGATGCCCATAGATGATGCATTACAATTCAAACAGCTCTTGCACTCACTTGCATTGTACCATGTATGTTCACTCAAATAGCCCGACATCACAGTACAAGAAAAATGCAAATAGCTGCTTGTCAGACGTTGGATATCCATGCATGCACGCACATACACACACGAACCTGACGTCTTTCTCCGCACACAACTGCATCCACTCCATACACATTAGGCGCAAACAAAGGTCAATTTTGATTCATCCCCTCCTTAATCTTTTAAAATCCCATGGGGGTTTTTTACTCTGGCATCAATCAAAGCTTATATATTTTCATTATCTGTCTTTCAGCTGGTGCAACCAATCAAGCACGCTTTTTTTAAGTTAATGTTGCAGGTTTACTCACTGCAAGTGTCCACACACACACTCTCTGTGGTGTCCGGAACTGGCTTCCTCTGTGCGGGGATCCCATACACATCACAACTACTGGTCGGCAACAAACTCTTGCCCAACCTGATCTTCCCGCGGATCGGAGCTTGGCCCGGGAACGCGCGCAGCCCCCGGCCATCCACCTTAGTGCCCGATCTCCATTCTCTCTTCTTTCCTCTACCGCACGGGGAGTCGGCCCAGGGCTTGAGTACCGGTCATTCAACTACAATTCACATACTTCTGTATGCGTTAGGCCTCTGCCTTTATCATTGGGCACAGTCCGCCTCTTCTTCATCTAAATCGTCTGTTCCATTCTCAGAGTGCGCACCGATACAGGTCAACGCCTGTTTATATTCAAATCGCGTGAAACAGTGTTAAAAATTTCACTCAAACCCTGGGCCACGTTCAGTCAATACGCTCCCTTGTGTCACACGACTAACCTATAGTGTAAACGCACGAATCAATAATCTTTTTGTTAATCTGTACTGTCTCATGTAATCGCGTAGCATACGAAATATCGCTCCGCATTACATGACACCCCCCTTCCCGGGGTAAGATTTTTCCACCGGAGAAATCTTGCAAAAGGATACCCCACAGAGGAACCCAAAACCAGAAGTACTATATATACATATCAAATGCACAAAGTATATTCATCAAAGGAATCAACACTTTTTATCCATGGATCACCTCAATATCTCCAAAATACATAATCCACATCTTAAGCACAACACTTGCATGATCCATACACTTCCTGTCAAACCCAACAGAATATGCAAGATGAAACCATTAAGAACTGCACTATATGCATAGATGAAACAGTAAGCACCCACACAAAGATATCAAAATATGCAGTGATCTTTCAAAAGGCAACCTAAAGAAATCCATCGTGTATCAATAGCATGAGACACACGTTAAAATCACCAATCATGGTTCAAAATTATCTATATGACCATGAACATGCACAGCAGCCACTGCAATGGTCATTTACAATGACACTACACCAAATCATTTTCACCCATGAACGCAAGTAAGAGAAATACAGACAATTTGACCACAAAATGATACAGCAATAATGTATATACACAATTCTTAGACTTGTATCTTGTGTAGACCATACTCACTCAAACTTGTAGCTAACTGTAGCTTACAAGACAGGAATGAATAAGCAATGATCAATCACAAATACAAAATACAGCATCAGCAGACCATAAAACACATGGTATAGCACTACTCCTTGGACAACAAATCTGCGAAAATATTAGATGTCCCAGAGATAGGCTCAACAGTGAAACAGTACTCTTGAATGCTTAATGCCCATCTTAACAGGCGATTATTTTTTTATTTTGACGCTTTCAAAAATGTCAACGGTCAGTGGTCAGTTTGCAAAACAAAAGGTCTCCCTGATAAAAACCTAGCAAACTTGTCCAGTCCCCAGACCAAAGCAAGACACTCCCTTTCAATAGTCGAGTATCTCTCTTGCACCGCAGAAAACTTTTTGCTAGCGTATTGCACTGGATGTAAAAGTCCTGACTTTTCCTGTAGCAAACATGCACCCATGCCCTTACTGCTAGCATCTGTACGTAAGACAAAATCTCCATCCAAGTTAGGAAGAAGTAACACAGGAAATGAATTGAGTACAGCTTGAACCTTCTCCAAACTTTTCTGACACTCATCAGACCACTCAATCTGACGCTTCTTATCTCCCTTAGTCAGTTCAGTCAAAGGTGCAGTAAGACTAGCAA
The DNA here is from genome assembly GCA_016801955.1 of Conus betulinus. NCBI lineage: Eukaryota > Metazoa > Mollusca > Gastropoda > Neogastropoda > Conidae > Conus > Conus betulinus. The sequence continues at coordinate 162,533 of JADBJO010003337.1, read as the reverse complement.
AATGAGGAACATATCTGCGATAGTAGGACAAAAGACCTACAAAGAGCAAACATGCTTCTTCGTAGTTGGCTTACCCACAGACAAAATCTTTTGCACTTTCTTGACTTCCGGACAAACATGACCAACGGAAATCATATGTCCCCAAAACTCCAACTCCTGAAAAGCAGCCAGCACTTTTGACGGACGAGCTGTCAACCCAAACAACCTGAGACGGGTCAAAAGCATGCGTAAGTAGTCTAACAACTGCTGCCAAAGACGAGCTGCAAGAAGAATGTCATCAAAAAAAAACTTACAGCTGAAAACTGATACAACTGCAGCTTCCGCATCATTCTTGCGAATGTAGCTGGTGTGTTCTGCAACCCGAAAGGCATTCTGTCCACTGAAACAACCCAAAAGGAGTTTGAAACGCAGTCTTTTCCTTATCCTGAGGCAACATAGGTATCTGCCAGTATCCCTTCGCAAGGTCTACTTTGACAAAATACCGACCTTCAGACAAACGACAGAAAATATCCTCAACATCTGGAACCGGTTCAGAGTCGAAAAACAGTGACCTTATTGAGAGCCCGATAATCGATACAGAATCGAATTGAGCCATCAGGCTTACCCACCAGAACGACTGGAGAACTGTACGGTGATACACAGACGGTTCAATCACTCCAAGATCCAACATAACCTGAACCTCTCTCTGAATGATCTCCCTCTTTGCAAAAGGCAAAGGGTAAGACTTGACCCTAACAGGAACATCAGTAGTCAGATTAATACAGTGTGGATCTACCTGTACAGCCTTCCCTGGTGTATCTGTCAAGACATCAGAAAAATCCTCCAAAACACTCATCAACTGAGACTTTTGAGTGTCTGACAACTCAGGAGCAACCTTTACATCACGAAATGTCTCGCCTTGAACAGACAAGGCAGGTAATGAAACGTCATCGTCACTCACATCCTGTACAACTCCTACAGAGGAACAATGTACATCCTGTACAACTCCTACAGAGGAACAATGTACATCCTGTACACCCGACGGGGGAGAAACAGGGGAATGTGAACACTCTGCATCTGAAACACCAGTGGAAACAACACAATCCACAGGTAACTCATTAGACAATGCAGACGCAGAGTCTAATCCCTGAGGAACACAAAGAGCAACATCGAAATTGACAGCAACATTCGTCCGAACCACATACTCTTTCAACATATTGATGTGGAAAACCTTGGACTTTCCATGCATGTCAATACGATAGTTGACAGGTGAACACTTTTCCTTCCTTCACAAGAAAGGACCTTTCCAGGAAACCTCAAACTTATTCTGTTCATCAGAGAGCAAAACAAGAACCTGATCACCCACTTTCAATGAACGAGGAGAGCTCTTTCTGTCTGCGTACACCTTATACTTGTCGGTCTGACAGTCAGCGGTCTGTTGTGCCTGAGCACAACTGTCCAGTAACCAATTGTGCAAGTCATGTACATATTGGTAAACGTTTTTGTCATCGTCAGTCATCTGTGTGCCAGTCCACTTATCAGCTAACAAAGCGATCGGACCATGGGGTGAATGACCGAAAAGTCACTCAAAAGGAGAAAACCCTAAAGTCATATTCGGCAACTCCCGATATGCAAACAGAACAGCCGGAATGTACCGATCCCACTGCTTGGGACAGTCACGACAAACCTTCTTCAGCATGACTTCAAGGTGCCATTAAATCTTTCCACCATCCCGTTAGACTGAGGGTGGTATGGAGTAGTGGTAACAGAAGAAATAGACAACAGACGGTACACTTCCTTCATCAGGTCCGAAACAAACTGAGTACCACAATCAGTAAGAATTTCGGAAGGCAAACCATACCTTGAAAAAATAGAAAGAAGAAGCCTCCGCCACAGTGACTGTATCAATACGTTTGAGTGGGACAGCCTCCGGAAACCGAGTAGCTGTATCCACCAATGTCAGAACGTACCGAAAGCCAGAAGACGACACCTCCAAAGGACCAACCAAATCCATCGCTACCTTCTCAAAAGTACTACTGAAACCAACGGCATCTTGTGCAACGGCGCACAAGGGACGCGGTTACGAGACACAGTCTTCTGACAAGTATCACATGAACGACAATACTCCTTGACTGACTGAGACACTCCTGGCCAAAAGAACGATGCAAGAACTCGCTGTAGAGTACGTCTGATCCCACAATGACCAGAAAAAAATGCTGTCATGCGCAGTATGAAGCACAACGTTACGTAACTCCTGAGGAACTACCACCTGACGCTTAACTTCACCTTTGTCCTTGACCAAGCGACATAGAACATCATTAAAAAAAAAAAAAACAGGCTTAGTCAAAGGGGAAGATACCTCAGTTACAACTGAAGAGAACAAGTGACTCAAAGAGGCATCACGCTTCTGCATAGCAGCAAATTCCTTAGGCTGTACATCCAGCACAGACAAATCAGGTACTGACAACGGTACAGGCAACTGTTTCTCCTTGTCTGCCTGTAAACGAGTAGTCACATTACATGGGACAAAAAAGATCCACCAGCACCTGAACATGCTGAAGTAACACCTGGAAGATTACCAAGAATGAGATCCGTTACTGGGTCCTCAATAACACAGGCAAGCACCTCACCCTCAAAGTAAGGTGTACTAACTGAGACCACAGCAAGAGGGAAAACCTCAATCTTACCTCCATAAGAACGACAATGTTGTTCTTCACCAGTGAACTGGTGTGGAAGAACAAAAGAACGGCGCACTCCCGCAGTAGTACAACCTGTGTCCCTCAACACAGAACAGTGAAACCCATTGACAGTTCCTGACTCAACCACTAAGCCGTCAGTGTTAACATGTGACACCATCGAATGGGCTACAGTAGATGGATCCGAAACATTGTCTGACATACCCGCCACATTCACTGCTGACTGCTCTACAGATGGACAATCCCGAGCTTTATGAAACCAGCAACCACAATTGTAACAACCTGCGGGTGTACCTGAGGTATTATGAGCCTGTCCCCGCTGTCGGCCACGGTTACGCGGATATACCGAGAGTTAGACGCTGTTTGACCACCTCTAGGTGTACCGGTATTTGCACCCAAATGACCAGACTGCTGACCCACCACCGTAGCAGACTGTTCAAACCGGCTGCCATGATCCCGTCCGCTACGAGAATTTTGACCACCGCGGAATTTTGACCTCCACGGTAACGATTACGGTTCTGATTTGAACGCCAAGAGCCAAATCCACGATCTGAACCAACACTGTTTTGGTGATGTGCGAAGGAAGCGACATTTACATCGAAAACCGTGTCCGTTCCCTTGCGGGCAAACGTCCGATCAGGATGCGCAGTCCTGTACTGTTCCGCAAGCTCGCACATTTCTTCAGCGCTCGCAACCGACCTTTCTTTTAGAAAAACAGCCAAGTCCTTTGAAACGCTGTTTAAAATCTGCTCACGCAGAAACAGATCACGAAGTTCCGCATAATCCTTTTTAGTTTTGGACAAGTCAATCCACCGATCAAGAAAATGCACAGACCGAATCAATATACGCAGGAAATGACTCGCCTTTCTCCGGACGCACGGTACGGAATTTCTCGCGAAATCCTTCGGCGGTACACCGGTAACGCTTAAGTAATTCATCCTTAAGTTCATCCCATGTTAAAGTATCCTTCGCTGCCAAAGAATGATACAGCGTCAACGCACTGCCCTTGAAAAGAGACGCAATATACAATACCCACTTATCTTTGGGCCACTCGCAAGAAGTAGCATGACTCTCAAATCTAAACAAAAATGCATCAATCTCATCTTTGTTTTCATCAAAGACAGGCATCTTGGGGATATAAGGAGAACGACCAGAAATAGGTTTCGCATCACCAGAACCCTGCGCAGAACCATTGTCTGTAACACCAAAAACTTTTAATTTCTCCATTTCAAGCTGAAGCTTCTTACTCTCTAACTCTAACTCCATGGCTTTTAAATCTTTCTCATGCTGCTCCCTCTTCTTCTCTCTCTGTCTTTCCCTATCCTTTTCTTCCCTTTCTTTATCCTTTTCTTTCTTTCCTTTCTTTATTCTTTTCTTCCCTTTCTTTATCCTTTTCTTCTTCTCTCTCTTTCTCTCTCTCTGTCTTTCTTTATCTCTTTTCTTCCCTTTCTTTTGCGCGCTCAGCGCGATCCTCACACTGTTTGACATATTTAATCAACTCCGGCCCATCAAGGCCTAACGTCTTTCCCTGAGACAGGTAGGTCTCAAAGGCCGACATTTTGAATGAAAATTTTTTTTCTACGATAGTAAAAAAAAAAAGAAATTTTATGAAAAAGAAAAGAACAATGAAAATTTACTTTAAATTTGAAAAAGAAAAGAAAAAATGAATTTAAAAATTTCAGTGTAAAAATTTCCTTCCACTCACACCAAAATCCAATCACTCCTATACACACTAATAAGAAAAACAAATGTTTTCAAACAGCAAAACCAAGAAGAATTTCTAAGAAAAAAAATTGTTTATTTGGACAGGCCTCCAAATGATCACCCTTTTGGATCAAATCAGTGGCCAGGGGGAAGGAGAAAAATCGAATTCAAATAATAGGAAAGAAAAAAGGTTGTGAAACGAAAAAAAAAGAACTACGTAAGGCTAAGCGTCTCCCATCGCCATGCCCCCTTGCTACCCACAAGAGAAGGTGGAAGCTCACCAGCCTATGGGACAACAATGCCCTAACAAAACAGAGGTAGAAGTAGAAAAAGAGGCACTCACTCAACAATCCTTTCACATACACATACAAAAAAATCTTAAAACAGCATTAATTAAAACAATGAAAAGACAAACACCTAAAAAGGGGATAATACACAATCACTATCAGAAACCCTACCTAAGAAATGCGAATGAGAAAATTTTCAAACTAGATAGGTGCCTATTGATAAAGACGAAATATAGAGAGAATGAAGTCAGAAAACAGCAAAAGTAGACAGAGTGGAAATCACCAAGACAGTAAGAAAAAGTAAGACTAGAAATTAGAAAAAGCCCTCTGGACTACCCTACTGGCACAGCCCACCCATATAATCGGAGACGGGACTAGCACAAAATACTAGAATAGGAAAAAAAAAAACACACACACAAAGTTACATAGGGACACTTTTGAAGGGGGGGGGGGGGGGGGGGGGGGGGGGGGGGGGGGTACAATGAAAAGTGAACACTAAGTCGTAAGTGGGGTGGGGAAGAAAAACAAAATTATTTTGCCACTCCAGAAAAAACAACAACAACAACAACAAACAAAAAAACCAAACGGTTGGTATAAATCAAAGTTGCAATAAAAATAAAGGAGGGTTACAAAACAAAATTATTTCAAAATTTGAAATAAAAAATCAGGAAATGGATACAATATAAAGAAAACTGATTCAAAATAATGTAAGGAATCAAATTTATGCAATTAATAATAAGTACAAGAAGGGGTTTAAACAAGAAAATTACCACAAAAAAAAAACTGGGGATAAGTACTGGGGAGGGTATAATGGGGGGGGGGGGGGGGGGTTTACATGAAAATCCTTAAAATACTCAGTAGAAAAAAAAAAACGTGGGAATACAAAAGGAGGAGAGGATTTCACAGCAAAATCTGTTCAAATTGCTGAATAATAAATCAAGAAAGGAAACATGGGGAGGGTTTTAAATGGAAATTTTTACAATATAAAGAAAATTAGTGGGGGGGGGGGGGGGGGGGGGGGGGGGGAAGATGTATCCAAATAGAAAATGTAATTATAGGTAATAATCAACTGTTCCCACACAACATTCAGTAATACCTTAAAAAGCAAATCATTTTTTTTTTTTTCAATTCAAAATGGGGTGGGGAACATCACAACCAAGGGGAGGGGTGCGAAACAAAAACAAAGTTCCAAGTCTGGGTCACCACTGTCAGACGTTGGATATCCATGCATGCACGCACATACACACACGAACCTGACGTCTTTCCTCCGCACACAACTGCATCCACTCCATACATTAGGCGCAAACAAAGGTCAATTTTGATTCATCCCCTCCTTAATCTTTTAAAATCCCATGGGGGTTTTTTACTCTGGCATCAATCAAAGCTTATATATTTTCATTATCTGTCTTTCAGCTGGTGCAACCAATCAAGCACGCTTTTTTTAAGTTAATGTTGCAGGTTTACTCACTGCAAGTGTCCACACACACTCTCTGTGGTGTCCGGAACTGGCTTCCTCTGTGCGGGGATCCCATACACATCACAACTACTGGTCGGCGACAAACTCTTGCCCAACCTGGATCTTCCCGCGGATCGGAGCTTGGCCCGGGAACGCGCGCAGCCCCCGGCCATCCACCTTAGTGCCCGATCTCCATTCTCTTCTTTCCTCTACCGCACGGGGAGTCGGCCCAGGGCTTGAGTACCGGTCATTCAACTACAATTCACATACTTCTGTATGCGTTAGGCCTCTGCCTTTATCATTGGGCACAGTCCGCCTCTTCTTCATCTAAATCATCTGTTCCATTCTCAGAGTGCGCACCGATACAGGTCAACGCCTGTTTATATTCAAATTGCGTGAACAGTGTTAAAAATTTCACTCAAACCCTGGGCCACGTTCAGTCAATACGCTCCCTTGTGTAACATGACTAACCTATAGTGTAACGCATGAATCAATAATCTTTTTGTTAATCTGTACTGTCTCATGTAATCGCGTAGCATACGAAATATCGCTCCGCATTACATGACACTGCTGAACTCATCAGCCATATTACAAAGGCCATATTATAACGCAAACAGCTCGAACTCATCTGCAATGCTGCAGAAGACACATGATAATACCAAAAGCTCTTAACTCGTTGCAATGCCACAGAGAACACATTACAATGCAAACAGCCCTTGATGTCATCTGCGGTATCACAGAGAACACATCATAATGCAAATCATTTGTGAACTCATGTGTAATCTTACAGAGAACACACTGAAAAACAAATAAACTTTGAACTCTTGTGTAATGATACAGAGGACACATTATAACACAAATATAATGCAAACAATGCAGATGAATTCATCTGCAGTTCAACAGCGGATTCATTCTAATACAAGTGCCTCTTGAACTCATGTGCAATGCGACAAAGAACAGTTCACAATACAAACAGCTCTTGAATTCATCTGTGTCACGCGCAAGACGCCGTTGCGTTTTTGTCGTTGAGGCGTGTAGCCGTTGTAATTCTGGCTTGCGTGCTAAGGGAGGTAAGTCCAGGCGAGAAGGTCTGTGGGTGCGATGTTCACGTGTGTGTGACCATGATCACCGTGACGGTCAGCTTGTGTTGTTGTTGTCTATTGGTTGAGGGAAGCTGGTGAGCTGTGGTCAGTTTGTCGACTGGGATGCTAGCTTGGCTTCTCTCATCAGTTTCGACTCCTGGAACCGTCCGCGAAGGTTCGGCGGTTGCAGTATCGTGTTTGACACTCTTGCTACCTCTCGCTTGGTAGGGTGTCACGGTAAGCTCTCGGTCGACCGTGTGTTGGCTTGGCTTCCGAGCGTTGGTTTCTCTGTTTCGGTGTGCCGTCTGCAGTTTACGTTGAGCAGTGGTGCAGAGGCGTCCACTAGTACACTGCAGCGCGGGTGTCCTGTCCTGTCCTGGGTGTCGACCGTCCTGTGAGGGAGACGGAGGTCTTCAAGGTCGGGTCCTTCTTCCAGGCGTCGGTGTGCTGTTTTTTTTCTGATCCAGGTGAGGTTATATGGGATGTGAGGAGTGGAAGGTGGTAACGATCGTGACCATGTAAATAATGTATAGACTGGGGGAAGTTGTGCCGTTAATTGGCGGTTATGTATTTAAGGTGAGCTACGGCGTTGTTTGGTCACATTTGTGAAGGTGCAAACCATAATATCTCGGGTGTGGCGCTTATTGTGGTTATTCCGTGATGGAGGAAAGATGGGGGGGTGAAATGGTATTGTTTGTGCGGCGTCGTATATGTCGTGCGAATGGTTAAAAGCCACATGTGCTTGGTAAGGCCGCCTGAATTGTGACAGTAAGAAAAACGGGGTCGCGTAACTAAAATATATTCCGTACATTCCTTATTTGGAGCAGACGCGCTAAAACGTACGTGTGGGCTGTTGTGAGGTTTACTTACGTAAGGTGTAGGGAACAGGGTGATGTAGAGAATGGAGAGGGTGGTAGTCCTAGTTGGCTTGCTATGGTAATCAAATAAAAGGGGTAGGTAAAGGGAGGGGTAGGTATGATGAGGGTAGGGGTAACTTACGGATATTATAGTAGCGTATACAACAGTCAGGTTAAGGTTGGGTATTATAGAGGGGGTAGCTTAAGGGTTTCTTTGGGTTAAGAATAATACTTATTATAAAGTGAGTGCAGGGATGTTAATTGTTACGTATATGAATAGGCTTTCATGGTGTGGTGCTATGACATGTGATGTGCTATCCCATGTTTGGTTGTGGGGAAATGTTTATGCGGTCATGTTTTCTTTTAACATATTTTTTGTTGTTGACTGATTTAATGTTGATGGGGATGTAACTTAAGATTGAGAGAGTATTACCACAGGCATTTGTCAATACGACTTTAAAAAATGGAGATTTGAGGTCGATACGGGTTTGCCTATTCTAGTTCGGTACCAAATATAGAGGGATACTGTCGACTGTTCTGTTGTTCTATTAATGGTTTAGTAGTGATAAAATTGTATGTGAACAAGAGCTATAGTATGCTGTTAAAATCGTCCATGGCATTAAGACAGACCTTGTGCTGTTAATGTCCGACTGGTCAGTCTTATTACTTTGCTGGTGACAATATTGGTTTTTGATTAGTGTGCCACTGGGTGTGAGCACAGTCCATCTTTATAGTGGCGTTATATGAGGTTGAAGGGGGTACATAGTATGGAGAAATACAAACTCAGCCCCATGTGCAAATGAACTCTGGTAATTTAAAAAAAACTTGTCTGGACCGATAACATTTACGACTGCTAGTCAAAAACTCTGGTAGGAACAGCAGTGGGCTGCGTTAAGTGGCGTTAAACCAGTATCGGTACCGTGTAGTTATAAGAACGTTTTGTAAACTCTAGGTGCTGACAGACCGCCCCCTGGCTTCCGCCTTTGACTCCCGCTGGGCTGTCGTTCCTGGTTTGCGCCTGAATCTACCCTGGCAGCTGTCCTGTCATCTGCTGTGATGACTGCTCTGATGGTCGCCTGACTTCTGCCTTGGCTTGGCTCTGATGCGCCCACCACCCGTACCAGTCCGAGGTGGAACCGACCTTGGGTGGGTGCTAAGTGAGGCTACGAGGGGTGTGGGTGTGGTGTCTCCTGCCGCCTGCGTCTGCCATTTGGAGGAGAGTCCTACGTGCGTGACCTGTCCGGGTCACGTGTGTCCTCACCGCCAGCTTCCAGTCTGCGACTCTGTGACTGCAGGGTTGTTTCCACTGTGGTCCTCAGGTGTCATACGTAGGGGGTGTGATAGTTACACTACTGCAGACACACACTTTGTGATAGGTAGTGCACTCTACACTTTCATCGGTTGGTGATCTCCAATCATCTCCAGTCTCCATTGTTATTAGTCTTCAGTCTTCATCATCTTGTAAGCTTCAGTCATCGTCATCGTTCGGGTCTCGACAGCTGCGCCTCACTCTGTCGTCGTCCTTCATCCCCGTCCGATTAGCCGGTGGTGATGTTGTGACTACTGATGGTTGCGGAGACTTGCTAGGGTGGAGCTGCCATTGATGGTGTTGGCGGATGTGTGTGTGGGCGGGGGTGTGCGAATGTGTGAGTTGGGAAACTGTTTGACAAGTATATATGTGTGTTCTTAGTAATTTGATTATTTGAGGGAAGAAGTGGTGGGTGTGTTTGTTAGATAAGTGCTCCTGGGTGAGCAAATTGCCAGCAGAGGTTGGTCAGGTTATCTTGAGCGGCTGGGTATCGCATGGGCACCAAGGGTTTGGTGGCGCTGTCTAATTGCCTGGCAGTCCAGCCCTTGGTTACCATGTGATTCCGCCAGTGGTGCCCCTTGTCTAGGTTGGACTCTGGGTAGGTTGGGATCCCTTGAGATTCCCAGCGACAGGAGGGCATGTTGTTATTGGTAGGTGTTTGTATGCACCGGAGTTGGGTCTGTGCTTGACCGCTGTGCGCTTGGGTGCTGTGGCGAAGGAATTTGCTGGGGCTTACATGCCTGTCCTTTGAGTGCTCATGGGTTGTAATGTGGAAGTTAGGGTATATGTGCTGTTGGGTGATTGTGAATGATTGTGGGAGTGACTGTAAATAAAATGGCTGTGTTTGCGCACCTGTATTCGTTTGCTTGTGTCTGTTTTGTAGTGCGTGTTAGTATTAGTTAGAGGGAGGGAGGATTAAATAGGGAAACCCATTACATCCCTAGGGTGTTCCCTGTCACCGTCTTATACGTTGTGACAATCTGCAATACTACAGAGGATGCACTGCAATATGAATAGCTCCTGAACTAGTTTCAAATCCTATGGAGAACGCATTCCTATGAAAATAGCTTTTGTACTCATTTTCAATCTGCAGAGAAAAGATGACGAAGCACACACTCTTGAACCCATCTTCTGTCTGCGGAGAACGCATTGCAGCCCAAATCATTCATTATACAACTCATGTTCAATCCTATCAAGAACACATTTTCAAAATACAAATAGCTCTTCATGCTATGCAAATAGCCTGTGAACTTATTTCTAATCCTGCAGAAAACGCAGCACAATGGAAATAGCCTTGAACTCATCTGTAAGGCTACAGAGAAATATTAAATGCACAAGACACAGCGCAATGCAAATAGATCTTGTATTCAGATGCAATGCTTTAAAAGTCTTGATAATAGCAAAATCAAATCTCTCAAAGTATTGCTGATCCTACAATGATGAAATCCTCCTGGCTTAGTTCGCAATACCACTTTGTCCTTGTCAAAGCAATTTAGTAAATCATATAATTTAGTAAAATCATATAGTTTCTCTTAAAACATTGTCTCATACTGTACATGCATATTCAGCAATATCTGATGAATTGTCTAGATATGGTAAATTTTTCATGTGAGATTATTCAAGTTCACTCTATACTCTATTTTTCAAAAGAAAATAACCCTTCACTGTGAAGGCGGGAAAAGAATATGATGAAACAAAATGTTGTAGCAGTTATTACCAGTTCTTTCTGTTACACAGGCAGAACCTTGAAAATACACAGAGAGCAGCAGTTCAAGCAAACGCACTTTCTGTCTTTAATTTTCCCACTGTTTTTTCTATATGGTAGTGCAACCCCCATCTGCTTAATAAATTTCATGCACAAAATGAAAATTGCAACCATTCATGGACACAAATTTTCAGTCACTTGCTAACCTTCTCATACTTTGGAGTTTCAACACTTTGTATTCACAGACTTTAGAATGTAATCACATCTGACCTTTCCACCGCCACTCCAAGAAGTGTACTCAAGTCACTCACCTATCAACTTGGGATCGCTGGTCATGTGGAAAGGCCTGGACATTGAAGCCAATGATTTGCAGAATGTTTTCCCAAATCTCTCCATCCGTGGAACCTACACCACAGAAGTTCATTCAACATCGCTGGTGTTTGACTATCGTCGTTTAAGTGGGATGCTCTTTTGTAGTTTTACTGTCAGTGATGTTTTCTCTGTGTGTGTGTGTGTGTGTGTGTATTTCTGTGTGTGTGTGTGTGCATGCGCATGCATGCATGTGTATAGGAATGTGCATATGTGTGCATTGGCGTGCGTTTGTGTACACCTACCTATGTACTATATTGTGGCCTGTCTGTACTGTGTTTTACATATGTCTGTGCAGGCGTGTTCAAATTGGTGGCAACAGGGAAACAACACACACACAAAAATCCAAACCAAAGGGATGACCTGGTATGGGGCAAATTACCTTTTAAACTCCCTCATTTTCAATCTTTTTTATTTCCTGCTTTCAATTTCTACGGAAGCAGATCTTTGGGACAGCTTTTTATTAGATGCAACTGAAAAAAAAATTAATGTCTTTCATCTGTTCTTTGTTCTGTTTTGTGTGTGTGTGTGTGTCTAAAATGGTAATTGCTATCCTATGAAGCTGTTTTCCTGACCCCACCCTACCATCATAGACAAAAAAAAAAAAAAGTTGGAAATCAGCCGTCCAGTGGTAATGTCTGTAGTGCCTCTTAGTCTAGCATCATCAGGACCCAATGACAGAGGGGACCAGGGCATGTGTTGATAGTGACAAGTGGCTGGATTACCTTTCTTTTTTTTTTTTTTGACACAAGTACAGTCCCGACACATCATGAAACGATAGTCATCAGCTCTTCTTTGTGTCGGTCTCACCTGTGATTGTATGGCTGTGGTCAGTCCAGTACTGCAGGACAAGTGTCACGTCCATGTGGATCTTGGTGGTGCCCATGTCTGCAAGTACACTCCATGCCGCCTGCACATGCGCAAAAACACACACACACGTATGGACACACACCAGACATGCATAACAGCTATACCATATAGGAAAGTACATGAAACAGGAACCTTTTAGACTGAATTTTCTATGAATGTGACACACCCTTTGTACACACACTTTCAACAATTCCTGTGTTACCGACAAACAAAAAAAATCCAGCAACCTTATGAACAATGTGTTAGGTGCATCCCCAATAACAAACACGTTCTTTTTGCTTTCTTTCAAACTTTTTTTTTTTTCATTTAATATGTATGTTCTATCACATATCAATCAAATCAAGTCATTCAGTAAACCCAGTCTTTTCCTTTATCCAAAAAAACTGATTGAGGGGAGGCCATGCTGTGTGTGTGTGTGTGTGTGTGTGTGTGCGTGTGCGTGTGTTTGTCTGCATGCCCATGTGCACGTGCATGTGCGCACATACCTCTGTGCATGTGTGTGTGTGTGTGTGTGTGTGTGTGTGAAAAGGGTGCATGAACTGTCAGCCTGGGGATAACTAAACACTGGAGGAAGGGGTGAAGCACAATGGACAACCTTCATGTTGGTTAACAAAACGCTGAAGGAAAGGGTGAGCAGTAATAAGCAGTGTTCTTGAGGGTACACAAACAGTCTGGGGACTGAGAAAGACATGTGATGTAAGAAGCCATCAGGCGGAGGGCACACAAAACATGAAAGGAAGGCATGGGGTAAAATAAATCCATCAGCCAGAGGGTCACAAAACAAAGAAAGGAATGCATGGGGCATAATAAATACATCAGCCTCAGGGTACACAAAAGGAGCAGGGTGTAATAAGCCAATCAGCATGAGGGGGCAACAAGCAGTGAAGGAAGAGGTGGGGTGTAATAAGCCAATCAGCATGAGGGGGCAACAAGCAGTGAAGGAAGAGGTAAGGTGTAATAAGCCAACCAACCTCGGCAGAAACGACGTAGTGATAGAGGGGTGGGGGTGTAATAAACTAATCAGCTTGAAGGTAGCCACAAGCTGAAGGATTGGAAAGGAAAAGTGCATAATCAATACCCCTTATTTACAAATGAAAAGGAACCAATAGTTAGAGCCTCTTCTGTCCCACGAGAAGGGCCAATGCATTTAGCTGTGTAGTTCTCATCAGAAGTACCAACTGTGAGCCATTGTTTTTCTATATGAGGTACAGATTTAGCCCATTTTACACAAGGTACAGATTTAGCCATTTGTTTTCCACATGAGGTACAGATTCAGCCGTTTGTTTTCCACACGAGGTACAGATTCAGCCATTTGTTTTCCACATGAGGTATAGATTCAGCCGTTTGTTTTCGACATTAGGTACAGATTCAGCCATTTGTTTTCCACATGAGGTACAGATTCAGCCATTTGTTTTCCACACGACGTACAGATTCAGCCGTTGTTTTCCACACGAGGTACAGACTGTCCAGAAGACACATTAAAGAGTATTACAAATGACCTTTTGAAGACTAAGAGTCATTTGTCAGTGACAATTGCTTAAAAAAGTAACTTTTGTGGAAATGCTTTTTCTCCCTGTGCGAGGGAGAGGTTCTGATTGGGTAAACAGGGGTTCACATGGAAGCTGCTTTCACACGAGTCACCAAGATAGGACCTCCCAATGGAACAAAGTGGAATGGTTTGATTCAAGTGATCAACTCTGATGACGGAACTCGCAGTCGCTTAAAATCATCCACTGGCTCTAAGCACATAGGGTCACAGGCAGACATGCCTCCATTTCATTTTGTTTGCACTGCATGGCATAACCATGTTGTCTGTGACTAATTTGCACAGAATTCCCCGAACAGTGTGTCTCTCTAATGCTGTGCCATTCACTTTTTCTCATACTTACATGTCTAATCAAAATGAGCATGGCCGTGTGTGTGCATGTATGAGGGGCTGTGTCCATGTGTGTGTGGGAAGTGTATGCATACACATGCATATATCTTATGTGTGCACGCATGCTCCTGAGTGCGTGTGTCTTCATGTTGAGATGCTGAATTGGATTTTCTCAATTCCTTTCACTTTGTTGATGAAATACTGGAATACATATATGCAAATAATGAAATAGAAGCACCCAAGCACATCCTCTTTCTCTGTGCACCACATTACACTAAAATTAGCATCCACATGAGACAGAACTGGCACAAACGCATTACCTGGTTGTTGTCGGTACCAACGTGACTCAAAATCGATGTGATGAGAGAACTTTTCAGCTTCTTCTGTCTTTCCCACAGGCGGCACATCTTCTTGAAGTGACGTCTGCCCAGGTCAGAGAATGATTATACTGATGCGATTTTATTGCATTCACTTACCTTCATAATTTTGCATATATCTCTTCTCTTATGCAAGCACACATATCTAACAGGATCAAAATCCATATCAGAACATGCAAATTTGAATATTAGCCTTGGTTTTACTTTTTTTTCTTTTTCTTTTTTTTTTTTTTTGTTGAAGCACAGACGAACAACTACTTACTAGATCCACGCACTACAACAACTAATTTTGCAAGGAATAATGCAAAAACAGACAAAAACCAATGTCACAATTTATGATACAGCAGTCCCTGTGAACAGATTAAATGAGCTTACTTAAAAAAACAACAATAATTAAAAAAAAAAAGAAAAAGAAAAATTGAAGTGCCAGCATCTTTGCTATAATCATGAAAATCTTATTGAAAAGATTTCAGTTGCATTCTCACTTACCTTCAATTAATTTTGTCAATTATATCTCTTTCTTCTTATGTCTTTCCCAAGCGGCACATCTTCTTGAAGTACGTCTGCCCAGGTAGAGAATGATTATACAGCGATTTTATTGCACTTACCTTCATAATTTTGTCAATTATATCTCTTCTCTTATGCAAGCACAAATATCTAACAGGATCAAAAATCCATATCAGAACATGCAAATTTGAATATTAGCCTTGGTTTTACTTTTTTTTCTTTTTCTTTTTTTTTTTTGTTGAAGCACAGACGAACAACTACTTACTAGATCCACGCACTACAAACTAATTTTGCAAGGAATAATGCAAAAACAGACAAAAACCAATGTCACAATTTATGATACAGCAGTCCCTGTGAACAGATTAAATGAGCTTACTTAAAAAAAACAAACAATTATAAAAAAAAAGAAAAAAAGAAAATTGAAGTGCCAGCATCTTTGCTATAATCATGAAAATCTTATTGAAAAGAAAAAACGTTTCAGTCACCTCAGGTCTGAATTTTCTGTTTTGCTGACCAGCGTCAGCAGCTGCCAAGCCATGACATGGTCTTGTCCTTTGGATCTGAAATTCAAGGATTGTCTTGCCATCAAAATTACCAATTTAAAAACAAACAGATGTGGGTCACCTTTAGGTAAACTGATGTTGCTGTTAAAACCAATGATTTTATGCCACTGTCACTGGTCTCCGAGACAACCAGGACCATAGGGACGCAGCCGCGATTTTTTTGTAAGACTTATCTGTATTACCCCTTCCCACCCCACCCCCACCCCTCAATTTTCTTTGTCCTCTCTCATTTCCTTCCTCTCTTACTTTCCCTTTCAACTCTCTCTCTCTCATCGTTTCATACATTCAACCCACTCCCCTTCCTCCCTCCCTCCTCCCTGCGACGCCTGGCCTCCCCATCCCCTCTCTGATCACAGTCATTTCCATCAGACTCGCTTCGAATCCAGACACTGCACTGCTTCACAATACTGATGCATGAAAAATGCTTCAAATTATCTAAAGTGATTCATTGTTGACATGTCCAGTATGCTAATAAGTAACCCTGCCACAAGCGAAGATCAATTCAGCATTTATTTAAGGAGCAAGAAGACAGACTGACAACAGGAAGGAAGGCAGAACATGCATTATGGTAAGGTTTTTTAAAAAATATACACCAAGATCTTTCAAAAAGAATTCAATTCTGTGTAAAATCCAGGCATTACAATGCAGAAAAATTGATAACCAGTAACAACATCGTGCTGTAAAAACAGGCAGCTGAAGAGAAGGAGCAGACAGGAAAAGGTGGGGTATGTTGCCTCAACAAGTAATGAATCTACGGAGAGGGGGGAGGGAAAATCCAGACAACTGTATCTTATATGCATTGTACACGCAAGCACATCACACACATACACACACATGCACGCACACAAACTTACAAGAAAAGAACAGCCAACATAAAAAAAAAAAAAAAATTTCTCAAGTTCATATGACTACATAGTCACAGAGATGAAACATCCTTCATTCCCATTTCTATCCCCTATAATGAAAACAGGCAAACAAAAACAAACACTCCTGTTCTTATCCTTTTCTAGCTCCCCATCTCCCTTTCCCTACCCAGTTTACTTATTTTATCAAATCGTCTTATATCACAGCAAATACACATAATACAGAGATGAAGGGGAGCATGTTAATACCTGTGGTAGGGCACAATGTGACATAATACAGAGATGAAGGGGGGCATGTCAAGTACCTGTGGTAGGGCACAATGTGACATAATACAGAGATGAAGGGGAGCATGTCAAGTACCTGTGGTAGGGCACAATGTAACATAATACAGAGATGAAGGGGGGCATGTCAAGTACCTGTGGTAGGGCACAATGTGACATAATACAGAGAGATGAAGGGGAGCATGTCAAGTACCTGTGGTAGGGCACAATGTGACACAGCAGGATGGATTCCACAGTCTCCAGACATTTCTCTTGTACCGACGTCTCCTGGTCCCACACCATGGCAAACACCCCCCCTTCAGCCAGCGCTGTACACACACACACACACACACACACACACACCCTAGATCACAGCAAGCCACATACATAAAAGGAAAGCATAAAAGGTGGCACAGAAGATACTACACTCTCTAAGAACTGGAAGAAAACCCCTAGACCTTAAAATGGTTGTCTGAAAGCTAGTCATGCTAATGGAACAACAAACAAAGGTTTCGGATACATGATACTGTTGGCACACAAAACAGACCCACAATATGAACATATTCAATGCCCTCTTTAAAAAGGTCTGAAAAATTTTATTTCATCCATCTTGCATGCTTTCGGTTTTAATTCTATTGTGTTTAGGATTTCTACTCATTTTTTCCCTCTAAATAAACAGCAAATTCTGGGTTATACTAGTGTTTTCAATTCTTCTGATCCACATATCAAGCCATTCCCAGAGTCCGATGCAACATTGATTCAACATTTCCAGTAATATTTCTGTCCATTGAATCTGATGCAATTTTTTTTCTTTTTTTTTTTCTTTACATTTTCAGTAGTATTTTCTTACATTCATGAAGCCCCTCTTTATCACCAACCCACTTTCAAATCAGACACCTGTTGCTAGAGTTACAGTCTGTTGATGAAGATATCCTCTCCATAAACTATTTCGGTAAAGACATCAAGGTTTTACGACATCCTTTGAAGACAGTTTCCACACACAAAAAGTTCCAAACAGGTTTTATGGTAGCCTGTTGTATGTTCACCTTTATACAGTACATCAAAAATACTGTAGAAACAATCTCACATCTTCAGATTCTTCCGATTTTTGCTCCAGTACAAAATGACTCAATACGACTTGCAACTCATTCTTTGGTGAACAGTACAGTTTCTTTACAACATGGCAACACCCTGGTGAAAATAACACAAGACAGTTATACCAAAAAGACCAAGTAATGACAAGTAATTAATAAAAAACCCAGGTTGGGTGCTGGCCTTTAAAAGGCCTGTTTTACCTGTGAAGACAGAGTGTATCTACTGAGCCATTTGGTGATTTTTTCAATTAAAAAAAAAAAAAAAAAAAAAAACCATGAACAACAACAAGCTGGCTAATACACGACCTTTGAAATGCACTCAGTGATCTACCATTGGCTTGTGAGGGTGAAAGACCATTTAAGCCCAGTGCTCAGCTCGAAAAACAACAGACAGAGCAGTTTTGTGACATTTTCCTCCACGAATACCCCAAAATTCTATTTTGTCATATATACCTGTTAAAACACATGCCTTATTCCTACTTGCATCCATGATGCCACTGGTTGTAGAAGCTGGGGCAAATACGAGAATACCCCTCCAAAGTGTTTAATTATGCTTCTGGGCAAAACACTGTAGAATACATATGACTCCTGTGAAGAGACAAACTTCAATCTTTTTGTTTTGAAGGGAGAGGACACAGAGGGTAGGAGAAGTGTGTGTGTGTGTGTTTGTTTCGATATATTGAATTCAATAATTCTACAAAATTATCCCAAACCATGCCTGCAACATGAAGAGCAGTTCCCTTCTCTCACCTCTGCACAACACCGTCGTTCTGGCACTCCAGTAGGACTTCTGTCAGGGAGGTCAGGGCTTGCTTACGGACAGAAAGGGCCTTATCCCGGCACCTTTCACACAGCACATCAATGTCCTGTAACCAACCACACAAGTCCTCTACACTGGACCAGGACAAACAGATCCACCGATCCATCTGTCTGTCTGACTGATGTTGATATCCTGCTACCGATGACAACCTGCACATCTCATGGCCAACAAAAACGATCAAACAAGAGAAGAAAAAACCGACAGGGAATGGAATAAAACAAACTAATCACACTCTATGACAACAGTCACAAATTGTGATGTTCACTGGGTTTCCTGAGTATTGTATTTGGGTTTCTTTCAAATCTGTCATTTGAAATGTGTTGGGAGTTGGAAGTGTGCATCAAAGTTGTTCAGACTTCTTTGGAATCCGTAGTTTGGAATGTCACATGTTGTTTATATTTAGTTGAGAGTTTGAGTAATCTGGGAGTCTGGATAATAGGAATTAGGATCATCATATTTCTTGATAAGTGTTTGGAGTCTTTTGTGAATGCAGTTAAAAAAAAAAAAAAAAAAAAAAAAAGAATCACTGAGCTGCAAAACGAAGAAACAAACAAATGACAAAACAGACACAACATGTTTTAACTATTGGGTCTTCTTCAGGCAAAACAAACAACACTCAAAACATCTGAAACAAAGGGGGTGAACAGTCACTTATTTAGTTGCAAAAAGTAGGGAATATCATATGGAATTGAAGAGAAGAGGAAAGAGAAATGGAGGGGAGAAAATACAGATGAAATTATGATAATAATTCTTTAGAAAAGGACAAAAAATAATATTAATAGTATTATGATCATATGATGATAATGCTAATAGCAGTAACAGTAGCTTTAAATTCCCTAGCAATCTACTTGGGAGTTTCTCAGAAAAACTGCCAAAAACTTATTCAAAATCTGTCTGGAATTGAAAGCAAAGTTTGGAATTCCTGGGCTCTTCAACATCTACTGGAAGTTTGCATGTTACTTACTATATTGGGAGTTTGGAGTCTGCTGGAAATTTAGGATCTGATGGGTATTTGCTCTAGTCTGCTCTCAATACAAACAAACATCAGGCTGATAAGAATTGGTTGGTCTCTAGAGTCTTTGAAATCTGCTGGAAATCTGTTGGGGCATATACTGGAAGTCTGAGAGTCTGGTGAACATAGACTGTGTTAGGCATCTCCTGGAACTGTTTGTTGTAAATCAAGAACATGTTAGGAATCCATTACAAGCGTACTTAACCTCTGATAATTACACCTTACGAGCCAAGAAAGATAACGACAATCAGTCTGGACAGCGAAGTATGAGAAAAACAGACACAGACAATGGGAGGGATGTGTGTAGGGTGGAGCGAAGCCTTTACCTGTTTCCTGACATCAGGGGCCTCGAAAAGAATGAACATGTGCAGGGCATGGAGGGCAGCCTTTCGCACGTACACCTTGTCCTCGCGGGGCCGTCTGTGCAGCATGGAGAGCACGCCGTGTCGGTCGGGCAGGCCTGTGCAAGAAACTGAACTTTCACCATCAGGTCGGGCAGAAAACGCTTCCCTTACACCATTGTTAGGTCTGCCAGTGAAACTGCCCTTGAATTGTTAGTTTTCCTCAAACAACTGAAGTTGCCAAATTATGTGATGAGCCAAACAACAGTAACAACAACAACACACCACACACAAAACACACAGCATGTTTCTTGCCACCTGTATACTTCTTTTTTGGATGATCTGATTCTATATTTTACTGCTACTGTGATTGATTCCTTTATTTGTGGCTGTCTTCCCCAAGTTCAGATCTGCAATTGTGAAACCACTGCTTAAACACTTTCTCTTTAATGCAAGAAATTCAAATAGAAAAAAAAAAAGAAGATAAAAATATGTATAATCTCTTTCCATTTTTTTTAACAGTACTTTTTAAAAATTTCCATCACCACTCCATGACATACACTGATTTTCAAACAATATTTATTTACCTTTTCCCATGTTTGGGGCAGGGAGGATACGTTTCAATTAAAGCAGCAAGTATCAACCAATAAACTCATCATTAAAAAAGTAAAGATAAAAAAAAAAAAAAAAAACAAAGAAAACCCTTTTCATTTTCAGAGACCATGAACCTCTGAAAAATTGCAAAGCCAAAAGGGAGTGTTCCTTCACCAAGGAAAGGGAGAAAAAACTGAGCTAGTGCCAACATGGCATGATACTGTGAGCTCACTAAGGGTGGCCACTCTGGTTGGCCTATCTCAGGATTGAGGCAAAGTTAGCTCCTTTCTCCCAATTTCTTTCTTTTCTATTCTTTTTTTTTATCCTTATAATATGGTGTTGTTCTACACTAAGTGGGGATAAAGCTCTGGGCGGGTAAGTATGAGAAATGAAAAAAAAAAAAAAAACAGAAATAAGAACGAAATGCTTTTTTCCCCTACTTTTTTTTTTAAAGGAAAAAATGGGCCAGAAAAATTACCTGAAAAACACAAAATTCATTTATATTACATTTTATGTCTGCTGAAAATCATGACCATGAAGAAATCTACAATCTGTCATCAGTCTTAATTAGCCATCCAACTTCACACACATAATTATAACATTTATCTTACATCTTATGGGCTCTTTGATACGTTTGACAAGTTTTTCTCTTTATTTCATACCTTGCCTCAATCTGACAGGCTGGGAAAGGGAGAGAGAAGGGGTCTGAGGAGCTTATTTCAAACAAAACTGCCTACCTATACCTCAATGAACTGATTCTCTGGTCTCAAAACATTCCAACGATATTTTCTCCTTCCTTTTATTTGATCTTATTGAAAATACATCAGTCCCCAAATTATCTTAATGAAATTCAATTTCTTTTCAACTTTCCCCCTTCTCCCTCTGAAAAAAAAAAGGGAAAAAAAAAAAAAAAAAAAGAAAATGTCCCAAGAGTCCACTGGAACATGAAACAGCAGACCAGAGACAACTGTAGAACACTGCCATACCTGTACATACTATTCATCTGAAGAAAATGTACATAATCCTCTTTCCTTTCCTTGATATCATACGACTTGCTGAGAAAATAACCTATAAAAAACAAAACAAAACAAAAAGCCTGCATCGCAGCCAGCTGCGCAAACAGCACAATGGACAGGGCCTTACTGTTGTTGAGGGCTTCCATTACTTCCACGGACTGGAAGGGCGTCTGAGGTTTGTCCGAGGCTGACACCTGAGCAGGTGTCACAGGGGTGACGTTGTTGTCACTGGGGGTACCTTCTCCCTCCTTGGGGTTCTCTGCCGGCCTGCTGATGCTGCCTTGATCTTCCGTTTCATTCCCCGTCCGATCTGGGAGCAGATTGCTAAGGCTGTGCAAAAAAACTATTACAGGGCAGACAGAACCAGGGCTTGAAATATCAATGTGCCCAATTGTCCGAGACAACAAAATCACCTGGCAGACAAATGGAAATTTTCTTTCCTTCTACCTATCAGGCGACCGATTTTAAAAAAATTCAGTCAATGAAAGTGTGGCAGAGAGGTAAGCCTCAGTGTAGTGATTGCGCTCCCCCCTTTCCCCCTTAACTTTCACACCTTCACTGCCACCACTCACGAAGGAATCCTGGCACAGTGACGTGTCCTTGGGGCAAAGTGTGGTCTGTACATGAACTCTATCTGTAGCATGCAGGACTTGTGATTGGTCAGCACAGAAATGATAGATCATAGAGCTACTCCCATTGTGTTTGTTTTAAACATGTGTAGACAGGACATGGATTTATTATGGAGAGTGTGAATTGTGAAGAGGGAGAAATGAGAAAAGAGACTGAGAGAACAAAAGAGACTTCTTTATTTTACGTCAGTCCAGGAATGTGTGTGGATGGTGGAAACAAGGATTCTATTCCGTTTTCTTTTCTTGCACACTCTGAAAGACAATGGGAGACACACCCTGGTTCAAAAATGAATTGTTTTACAATGATTTCGCTCTCTCAAGCCTTACTCACACGTAGGCAGAATATGCTGTTATTAAATTATGTTTGCCAACTTGTCACTGCATTGCCAATAGTTTCTATCATTAATTGTCATTTTATTTAGGGGAGGGCAATCAGAAATTGGGGTGGGGGGGTGGGGTGGGGGGGGGATTAGATTTTTTTTTTTCATCAACTTGTCCCAAGGACACCCAAAAAGTACTTTGTGAACTTTAAGCCCTCAGAACTATGTGAAAGATGAAATACCAATAGTCAGGCTACCTGTCCTGGTTTCACATTATATACGATGAAGAAGATTCAATATCTCAAATAAAATTTTGGGAGGTTTTTAGTGTAGATGTAAAGCCCTAACTGACTGGTCATGTGGATAAATTCTTTACTCTGGAAATGTTTTCAACCAAAGTAAAAACAAAACATCATAAACATCATGTGTGTGTGTGTGTGTGTGTGTGTGTGTGTGTGTGTGTGCACACACGTGTGTGTGCATGTGTGTGTGCGCGAGCGAGCGTGTGCATTCGCCCATGCATGTGTGTGTGAGAGAAGGGGGGAGTTCAGGGGCTGAGCAGATAAATGTGAACGCTTGATGTTGTAAAGCACTACACGTGTGCACATGGATAAGCGCACCGTAATAAAAGTCCATTCTTCTTGCACTATTCTGTCATTTCAAAACTTCAGACTTCAATAAAAAGAAAACCTTCTCACCCGCTTGCCCCACAGTGCGCACAGCCTCGGCGGGGGGGGGGGTCAGTCGAGGCTGGTTGGTGGCAGTGTTGCGAGGCGTGATCATCTCTCCTTGATTCTGGTTTTCACCGATACCTCGCCTGACCCCAGACACTGGGCAAGCCCGTAATGGCCCTTGTCCTCACCCTGCGTCGGTCACGACACTCACTGTTACAGTGGCCATGAACAACAGACAGACAGAAGGAACAGGGAAAGACAAAGAAACAGGAGGACAATGGGAACGAGTAAGGGAAGAAGATAAAAGACTGAGAAGACACACAATTAGGATATGGGGATGGAACAAAGAACTTATCATCAGGATCTTCAACAACAACAAAACAAACAAAACAAACAAACAAAAAAAAAAAAAAAAAGAAAAATTGGAAGAGCAAAGGACTGGATCTTTTCTGTGCTATCCAACCTTAGGCCTACCTGATTCTGATCCGTTAAGAAGAACACAGACAGAGAAGAAATTTGTAGGTATTGGAAGGAATAAAGGAAGACCACATAAAAAAAAGAGAGGGGGCACTGACAGGCATTGTAAGCAACAGAGGATGAACATGAAACAAGAAGAGACACTTGCTGGCATTTTATGGAATAAAGGAAAAACATTAAAACTAAGAGAAAGAAAATGTGTTGGCATTCAGACGATAGAAATGAAGAACACAAAGAGAAGAGAAGAAACTGGTATCATTCGTCTGATAATAAAGGGAGAATAAAGTAAAAGAGAGGTAACCTGTAGGCACTGTTAAGGAATAGAGGGTGAGCACACAGAGAAAGAAGAAATCTGCAAGTACTGCAAATGATTAAAAAAGACGAACGCCAAGAGAGAGAGAAAAAAAGTTATAAGCATAGTAAACAAATAAAGGAAGTACACAATGACAGAGAGAGACAAAAAAGGAAAACACCATGAAGGAATAAAGGAAAAAACACAAAAAAAATTGAGAGAAGACGCTTTGTAAGCAATGAGAACAAATTAAGGAAGAATTGTGAGACAAAACAGCAAACAGGTAAGAAGGAATGAAAGGAGAGAATAAAAAAAAAAATTGTAAAACAGGTTAGAAGGAATAAAAGGAGAGCACATAAAAAACTGTAAGCAGGTAAGAAGGAATGAAAGGAGAACACAAAAGAAACTGTAAACAGGTAAGAAAGAATAAAAGAAGAACACATAAAGAAGCTGTAAACAGGTAAGAAAGAATTAAAGAACACATAAAGAAGCTGTAAACAGGTAAGAAAGGACAAAACGAAAACACAAAAAAAAAACTGTAAACAGGTAAGAAAGAATGAAAGAACACATAAAAAACTGTAAACAGGCAAGAAAGAATCAAAGGAGAACACATAAAGAAAACTGTAAAGAGGTAGGAAGGAATGAAAGAACACATAAAGAAACTGTAAAAGGAAAGACTTAAAAGAAAAGAAGAAAGAAGAAAAGGTAGTTGGGCATTGCCAGACGATAGAAATGAGTAAACACACAGAGAAAGAGAAGAAAAACTGGTATCATTTATTCGATAATAAAGGAGGAATTGAATAATAATTAAAAAATATGAGAATTAAAGTAAAAAAAAAAAAGAGAGGGATAACCTGTAGGCACTAAGGAGAAAATAGAGGGCGTGAAGCACAAGAGGGGAAAGAAGCACACAAGAAAGAAATAGAAGAAATCTGCAAAGAAGTGCTGCAAATGATTAAAAAAGAACGCCAAGAGAGAGAGAAAAAAAGTTATAAAAGCATAGTAAAAGAGGTAAAAACAAATAAAGGAAGTACACCCACAATGACAGAGAGAGACAAAAAAAAAAGGAAAAACCCACCATGAAGGAGGAAAGGAAAAACACAAAAAAAAATTGAGAGAAGAGGACAGAAGAGACGAGCTTGTAAAGCAATGAGAACAAATTAAGGAAGAATTGTGATACAAACAGCAAACAGTAAGAAGGAATGAAAGGAGAATAAAAAAAAAAATTGTAAAACAGGTTAGAAGGAATAAAAGGAGGAGCACATAAAAAACTGTAAGCAGGTAAGAAGGAATGAAAGGAGAACACAAAAGAAACTGTAAACAGGTAAGAAAGAATAAAAGAAGAACACATAAAGAAGCTGTAAACAGGTTAGAAAGAATTAAAGAACAACATAAAGAAGCTGTAAACAGGTAAGAAAGGACAAAACGAAAACACAAAAGAAACTGTAAACAGGTAAGAAAGAATGAAAGAACACCATAAAAAAACCTGTAAACAGGCAAGAAACGAATCAAAGGGAGAACACATAAAGAAACTGTAAGAGGGTAGGAAAGGAATGAAAGAAACACATAAAGAAACTGTAAAGAGGTAAGAAAGGAATGAAAGAAACACATAAAGAAACTGTAAACAGGTAAGAAAGAATGAAAGGAGAACACATAAAGAAAACTGTAAACAGGTAAGAAGGAATGAAAGAACACATAAAGAAAATGTAAACAGGTAATGAAAGGAGAACACAATAAAAAAATGAGAAACAAATGTAAACAGGAAAGGAGTAAAAGAACATGTAAAACAGGTAAGGAAAGAATGAAAGAACACATACAGAAACTGTAAGAAGGAATGAAAGAAGAACACATAAAGAAACTGTAAACAGGTAAGGAGGGATGAAAGGAGAACACAAAAAAGAAACTAAACACGTGAGAAGAAAGAATGAAAGAAGAACACATACAGAAACTGTAAACAGGTAAGAAGGAATGAAAGAAGAACACATAAGAAACTTTTAACAGGTAAGAAGGGATAAAAGGAGAACACAAAAAGAAAAATTGTCAGGCATTGTAAAGGAATACAGAAAAGAACGAAAAAAAGAAAAGAGAAGAAGTGGCAGGCACTAGGACGGAAAACAAAGGAAGACGGTTTTAAAGAAAGAGAGAGCTCAAATAATAAATGTTGCAAGAGAAAGTGGAGAAACTGGTAGATAATCAGAAGACAAAAAAGAACAGGAGTTACAGAATAAACAGACCTGTTTACCCTAAAACTGTTATTGGTGTACTTTTTCAACAAAAATGAGCGTATTTTCTACAAAAAAAAAGGTGTGCACAAACTTCCAAATCTTTGTAAAACCGGTGATAGGGGGTGGGGGTTGATAGTGGACGGGCATTTGCTTTCACCTGACATCAGTTAGTCTCTAGAATTTTTTTTTTTTTTCGACGTATTTGTTTAAGTTCATCATATTCATCGTACTTTCACCAAACGTGTACAAAATACAGCAAAATAGTATGGGTGAGCAGCAGGTCTGAATGAGGAAAATGGGGACGGAAGGGGACACTCACACAGCAGCCACATCTGAGCATCGCGCAAGCAGCTGGTTGATCAGCACAGCGTGGGAGGCAAACGCCTTCTCCTCTTCTGACACTCCTGGTAATGAATGGGTTTAACAGTGAAGGATTACAGATACCACAGTCAGTCCCAAGACGATT
This sequence comes from Conus betulinus, assembly GCA_016801955.1. Lineage (NCBI taxonomy): Eukaryota > Metazoa > Mollusca > Gastropoda > Neogastropoda > Conidae > Conus > Conus betulinus. The sequence continues at coordinate 135,812 of JADBJO010003337.1, read as the reverse complement.
ACAAAGTAATACATTATGCCATCAGCATACAGACTCAGTCTCCTCACTGCATGAAGAAGTCCATGGACGCAACATCACACATGGGAGTAGGAACATAAGTGATTGTAATGCACACGTGTGTGTGTTTGTGTGTGTGTGTGTGTGTGTGTGTGTGTGTGTGTGTGTGTGTGAGAAGGCTAGTCCATAGACGTTGCATCACACATGGGAGTAGGAACACAAGTGACTGTAATGCACCATGTGTGTGTGTGTGTGTGTGTGTGTGTGTGGTGTGTGTGTTTTGTGTTTGTGTGTGTGTGTGTGTGTGTGTGTGTGTGTGTGCGTGTGCGCATGCATGCATGAGCAGTATGAATGACAAGTTTTCAAACATCAAAATTTGTGTGCAGAAAGAAATGCTACATGTGACTGCATGAATAAGTGATTGAGAGAGTGAGAGAGAGAGAAAGAGAAAGAGAGACAGACAGAGTGCATATGTGTGTGTGCAGGTTGTGTTAAGTGATTTGGGCATAGGAACGGGGGAAGGGGCCGAGGCGGGGGCATGCATGCATGTGAGAGTAAGTGTGCTTTTACAAACACCGAAACGTGTGTGTGTGATCCATACACAAATGAAGAACCACATGAAAAAACAGCCCGCAGTACTCATACCATGAAGCTGCCTCTCTGGCTGGGACAACAGCAGAGTCAGCAAGTCCAGTGAAAAGGCGCGCACTGTGACCTGCATGACACAAAGAACCACAGCAAGCAGTAAATGGCCCGCGATTGTGTAACGGTGAAGTCTTACGATGTAAACACTCCCAAATAATGTGCCACATTACACCATTACCCCTATGAAAAATATCTACCTTGGGCAATGAAAACTTGTGTGTTAATTTATCAACATTGGGCATTCATTATCACTACTGAATGATCAATGATTTTCTTTGTCTGTTTGCCGATCATAGCCCTTGGAGCACTGCAGTGATGACCCCTGCATCAGCTGTCTTCACCTCTGACCTTTGTGGTTTGCAAGCCACATATAAAACTGTAATTCAACAAATGATTTTAGCAGGATTGCCCATTATCTTATCTATATTAACGACCTAAGTATTATGAAATAATTTTCCATTTTCTTCATCACAGAAGTGTCTGAATCAAATCAAAATCAAATCAAATCCTTAAAATGTAACTTCTTCCTTTAGATCTATACCTGACTGAAACCTAACCAAGCTAGTGACATGCTGGAAAAATCAGTTAATGATATTACCATTATTACCCGAGTGAATCAAAGGCCATTTATTTTCAGCCTCATAGTTATACACTGAACACTACTGTGCCTGCACTCACAACCACCTCCACTGCAAGCCTGAATTTAACACAACTGGCAAAACCAGGCACTTAGTTCCATGCAATTCTTGCAGCCCAGATGACCACATGGGACCTTTTCAGGGCTGTAAGAGGAAATAAGATCCTATCCTGAGAGAGAAACAAAAAAAATGTCAAAATACCAACAAACAATACCGTACTAGCTAGCTAAACTACTGACATCCTTAAAGCAGATGTGACAAGACTGTAGGAGACACAAGCCATTCAGAACAAGAGTCTTTTCAGAAATACAAAATATGAATCCCCACACAAACAAACACCTCTTAATGCTTCCAACACACACGGTCTACATTATAGCCAGCTGCCTTTGGCATCCCTTTTCGTTTCCTACAGGAAAAACTGAAGGAGATGATTGTCAACTAAGGTAGGGTCATAAATCTAGTGCTCGATCTGCTCTCGATAATCAAGTTTTCTGAGTGATTTGTATTGCCTTGTCAGTGGTGGAGAGATCGTTTATGACCATGTATTTAAGGCGAAGGGAGTGACCATAACTGTCCAAAAAGATTGGCGTTACACTGCACCATCGGCAGACAATCAGCAAACAGGCTAGAAGGGAAATGGTCAATGCCGACCACATGTTATCAATTTTGGAATACATTACTACATTTGAACAATGCTGATTTCAAACCTTATACTGTCTGAACGAGTCCACGATTAAGTGATCTGTTACTTCAAATGATGTCAGTCATTAATATGCTAATTTCAAACCTTAAAACTGTCTGAGAGAGTCCATGATTGAGTGGTCTGTTACTTCAAATAATGTTGTCAGTCATCAATATGTTGAACAAAAAATAATGAAAGATCAAAGCGTAAAAAAAGGTCACAACTATGAATCATCACAAAAATATGAATTCCAAGACCCATAATAATGCATGAAAAACATGTGGTAATTACGCTTACTTGCATAATAGGATGAAAGGAAATAGAAAAAAAAAAAAAGGAAGGGAGATAAGCAGGAATAAAAAGAAAAGAAAAAACACAGGCAGAGACAAAGAATGGAATGAAGATTTAGAAATAAAGACACAAAAAAAAAACGGAAACGCTGGACTGCAAGAAAGGATGGAGGCAAAAGCATGTGCCCTAAAGAAAACATCGGTCACGACACATACCTTCTCGTTTCTAGACAGAACACCAATCCACTTCAGCATAAAGGCATACTGGGAATCGGGGAACTGCTCCCAGGACAGCAACCACACCCTGAACAGCCAGCGAGCAGATCTTTATTTACTACATCACAATCAAAGGATAAGAACAGAAAGCGTAAAGGGTTGACTGACGAGCTGACAGTGCTGTACAGCACAGTAGGACATGGCTCGATCTTAGAGCATGGACAGGTAATTACAGAGGAAAAAACAACAAGACATCCCCAAATTCTGATGTCTGCTTGGGAATGAAATGTTCCACTTTCGATCTGATAGGAAACTAAATAACTGTAATGTACAGTACAACTCAGCTCACCAGGCGCAGGCACAAGCACCTGTGCAAGTCATGGCAGGAATAACAGTGTGGCATGCAGTCAAGTAACTGCCTTTCACCCCGGCTCACGTTCCTTGCAAAGCATGTGTGGATGAATGGTGACGTTGTGATGTGACGTGATGTAGTGTGGTGTGTGTGTTGGTGGTGTGGTATGGTATGGGTGGGTAGGGGTGGGGGGGGGGGGTGGGGTGCTTGGGTGGATGGGTGTGAATATGTGCTTGACGCACACATCACATGTACACACATTCACCAATATGTTGACTCTTCACTGTCTTTGGCTATGAATGCTTTTGTACCTTTCTGAAATGTTGCTATTCCTCCCTTTCTCCTCATCTTACATTAAATGGAAGGGAAAGTTCAGTAATTCTGAAAAAAAAAAAAAAAAAAGCAAAGATGATGAATAGCCATGCTCACTGCCACCAAGTGAAACAAAAGAATCGCACTGAAAAACTGACAAGGCTGGGGTAAAGCTGATGCAACCACTTGTATAAAAAATCTTAAGATGAAAAAGTGAGCGATGGGGATGGAGGGCAACCAGTAGGTTCAAATTCCATTAATACACTCTTTCACTTCCGCTGGTTGCCAAGACTCGAGAGATGAATTTCGTAAGTTGTAAGAATTATACCTGAAATTCTAAGGTGGTTGGGGTGGGGGAGGGGGGTCTGGTGGATATGCCTCATACCCAGAAACATTTTAAAATTTGTTTTCAAAATGGTGCACTCTTACATGAATCTGAGCATCGACTGGCCGCAGGTTAAGTGTCCACTTCTCAGTCCACCTGGACACAGGATCATCGATTCCTGCAGCTTTTCTCTATCTTTATCTTTACTAGCATCTTGCTGATGTATATCATCAGATCATGACTTTAGTTGACCTGCATCGCCTTAAACCAGTGGCTACACAAAACGGCAGCTGCCTTTACTTTTCACGGTGAAGTTGGTGTCCGATACTTGACTTTACAAAAAGACAATGCCTTTTTCACTAATGTCAGTGTGGACTATCTTCCTTGTTATGAGATCATACAATAAATAGTCATGTTTGCTTCTTTGTTTGTTTTTTGATTCTCCATTTTCAAAAATCAGGACATCCTCTGAAAATTGGTGAAATGGCACGTCTTAAACACACACTTTCATAAACAGCCATCGCGTTACCTGTGCTGCCTTGGTGCGATAATCTGCCTTGTCAGGCACTCGCATGCACATGTGTTGCAGAAGAATCTTTACGCTGATCAGGCAAGGTTCTCCCAGCTCCTTCATCATATACCTGTCACATAAATATTGAAATCAGACTGGTACTCCATGCTCAAGGAGCTAAAGCAGGAACTCGTGATAGATGAAATGTTTCCCTCTATTTCAAAGACAAAATGACCAGGAATTGATCTGACACTGAGATCACTGTGTAAACTGGTCTCTTGAGACATTCTCCTTTTTTTAAAAAATTAAATCCAAGCAAAGCACAAATGCATAATGCATAAACAGACATATACACCCCCATACATTTAAATCTATTCATCTAATCCAATTTTAACGCATAGTTTGATCTTGGGATTTTCAGAATTTCTCTGTTCTGTACTTCAAGAACCTAACCCCGAAAGACCGCAGTCTCAAATGAATCAATAGACTGGGCAAAAATTAATCTTGCCATCAACTATCTAACCCAGGTCCACTAATACTTTTCTTTCCCCATTCCTCCCATCAGATATGCTAAAGCTCCATGGGTGCATGTCAGATTTTCTGATACCTCCATGGTACAGTTGTGATGTAATTAACATTCATGGAACAATGTTAGATCAGCTCAGGTTTAGTCTTGTTCTGTGCGTGCGTGCGTGCGTGTGTGTGTGTGCGCATGCGTGCGTGTGCATGCATGTGTGTGTATTAGGGTGTGCTTGTGTTAGGGTGTGTGTGCATTTGCGCTTGAATGTGTGTCTGGAGAGGAGGGGTGGTGGAGAGAGAGAGAGTGTGTGTGTGTGTGTGTGTGTGTGTGTAGAGTGTGAGTGTGTGTCTGTGTATACTTGCATGTTCATGCTGAAACAAGAAATCATTATTCATCAAATATCACTTTGGAATTGGTCTCTCCCTTAGCCTCCAAGCGTCTAGTGTGTAAAGAGACAAACAGCTGAACGGTGGATTCTGTTGCTAATTTCAACAGCAGCAGGCCATCTGCAAAGAAGTATACCACCAATACATGTGGGCAAAAGCAGAGAGGAGGGATGAAAGTGCTAGGGTGAATGGAGCAGCATGTGAATATTGGTTGGTGGGGGTGGGGGTGGGGGGTGTTTAGAAAGGGAGAGGGGAAACAAAGGATGGGCGAGGAAGGAGGAGGGTGTGCATGGGAAGGTGTGGCAGGATGGACTGCAGATGAGAGTGGAGACGCGATCGTCGAATTACTCACAGTAGTGTGTGTGCTTGCAATGTCGCATTGTCATTATATTCTTTCATTCCTACTTTTCTATGAACCATTACTTCCTCTTGTTCCTAGATTCTTCAGGCATTCCCTTCATTCCTGGATTTAGAGAAAAAAAGAAGTGTGAAGTGAGAAATGCCACGTATGCAGTAGCAAATCAGCCAGAATAGAGCAGCAACCACTTTTCCACGCTGTACGGGCTGTCTGGCATCCATTCCATTCATAGACACTGCCCCGCAAGCAAAAACAGTCATGACGTGTACCTATGATGCGACTCACGCAAAGTTCAAAAGCGCTTACCGCGAGAACTGATTTTCGGGGCTGCAGGAAGGAAAGGAGGGATTTTGTGCTGCCCGGTTTTCCGGGCTGCAGGAAGGAAGGGTAGGATTTCTGCAAACTGGGTTGTAGGGATGAAAGAGTTCATGCTATTGTGCCTACCATTTGTGTTTTTCTTTTTTTTCTTTTTCTTTCTTGGTTTTTTTTTTTTTTTTTTTTTTTTCAGCTGTCTCCTCTTCTGAGCCACCTCAGTGGCATTTTTCACCTACACAGCTCACTCTAGCTCCCCTGTCCCCAGTCACAGCTTGGTTTTGTCCCCCCCCTGCAGCATGCTACAGGAAGAGTCCATGTCAGGTGATAGAGGGCAACCACCAGAGGAGACATCACACTGCTGCCCCAGTCACTGCAATGGTGCTTGGCGGTGCCTGTTCTGATCCTACATACACAGGATGCCATCTACCGAGTCCCCTACTGCAGGCAGTCACTGCTTAGTCACCAGACAGTTGAATTTCATGTTTGCATGGTGAATCTTTCGTGCCTAATCGTCTTCTGAAACTTTCACACTGACTGGCTATGGTGGCAGCACATTTTCCCCCCACAATGAAATTCGATGAGAACACCCATGACCAAAAACAGAACTCAAGAACGATTTTCACATAACTTTAAGGGTAAAAACAGATATGTAATAGTCATTAAGAGCAATATCCTGCTCAGAATACAACGCTACCTTCGGACAAATTATTTGCTTACATCACTACAAATTGTAAAACCGCACCTGCACAAAATAGCACAGTTAACATTCTGATAGTCAAATTTTGTACGACTTTCTCATCTGTCTTCATGTATTTTCAAAACATTTCATCACACATTATTTCAAAAGTAATGATAATCATGACCACAGTTTTAGACACGCACTCGTCAACATACAAGTAATAAAGATCAGTAACACAGCTTTAAGCACACACTCCTTAACATACAAGTAATTAAAATAATTATCACACCTTTAAACACACACTTGTTAACATACAAGTGATAAAAATCAGTTGACACAGCTTTATGCCACACTCATTAACATACAAGTAATAAAAATCATCAACACAGTTTTAATCACACAGTTGTTAACACGCACAAGACTGTACAGTCTGTTGAAGAATTCTGTTCACAAGTACCTGCTATTAGAGCACCAACCCAAAATGCTGACTCACATGACAAAAGCAGTGGCATGCTGTCGCCCAAGTTGAAGCTGTTGAGGAATGGTCTGAGTGGCACACACCTTTTTCCCTTCCAGGAGCATCAGTATATTGGGAAGGAGGTATTTACATGTCTGTGTGGATCAAGCACACAAGGCACACCATGACCAAAAAGGCATGTTACAATTGTGATGTCTACAGTCTTCAATGAATACCTAAGCAAACCTGAAAACTTATATGTGACATCGTCACACAAAATACTGAAGGAGGGAAAGCGTTTTTTAAGTTTGTGTCTAAACGACATATTTCTCCATGTTTCACATCATACTCATACACAAATTAAATATTTTTGAGACTTGGGCAAGAGCCGTGGGAAGTGCGGTGTATCTATAGAGAGAGGGTAAGGGGGAAGGAGGAGAAATTACCAAATAATCTGAATCTCACAATTGAGGAAGGGGATCAACATACATCAAAACAATTTGGATCAGGATTCTAACAGGAATGAAGCATTATCTTTATAAATCAATTTTGCTGATAAAAGTGCGCTTTAGCTCTCTCTTATCTGCACCTATGCTAAGCTATTCATTAACCTCACAGCAGGGATATGAAAAGGATCCAGAGTACTTCAATTTCAACTTTGTTAGTACGTTGTGTAAACATTGGTAATGGTGCATGTTCTTCCCAGATGACAAGATACTGCACAGCTTGACTGGTCACACTGAAAGCTGGCCAACCAAAATAACGTTTATACAAACCAGACAATGCAACAAAACACTTACGACCTATCCCTTCACACTCTAACATGGTCATTGTTCATCGTCAATACAAGCAAAAGCCTTTTTCTCCTTTATCTTCTTTGTTTGTTTGTTGCTTTTTCTTTTTTTTTTTTTTAATGATCAAGCAGACATATACATTTCCTCACTGATTTCATTTTCTTGTTGTTGACTGTCAAATGACGGGGAGGATGACATGTGACTGTGTGTAAAAGCTGGCCAATTCTGCAAACCACTTTATATAGCCAGGTCTGAATCATGCATGAAAAGTTTCAGTTCATTTTGTAAAACAGCTTTGTTTGGCAGCTCTCATGAAGGGGCGAGCTGAACTGCATTTTAACCCATTTTTGCTTCTGCAGCAGACACTGAGGCCTTGCCACAGATGCAAATTATGACACAAAAATATGCAAATGTTTCATACAAGCAGAATAACGCAGACACCAAACGGTCCAGCGCTTGATGTGCATCAGTCATAAACACACACATCAACATGGTAAGACAGCATGATTTCCACGTCCTCCCCAACAAGTATGCTAAAAAAAATTTGGAATATGAAATTGGAATGGTTGAACAAAAAACAACAAAAAAAGATTCCGTATGCAGTGGAAATCAAATGGGTGAAAAACAAAAAAAAGATTTTTTTAACAATATTCTCCACTTCAAAAATAAAAGATTCTTCAGTGATATTCTCCAGTTTAAAGTTCAACGCAAAAAAAAAAAAAAAAAAAAAAAAAAAAAAGATTCTCAGATATTCTCCAGTTTAAAGTTCAACTCAAAAAAAAAAAAAAAAAAAAAAGTTCAGGAAGATGAGGCTGGAGGATGAGGAGGGGCAGAGGAGATGGGAACAGGGAATACAGACCTGTCTACCTCAAAACTGAACCTTTAGTATTCCATGGAGTAAATCTTACTATTTCACGACAAAAAAAAAAGAGTATTTTTCTTACCGTAAAGTTTAATATGGATCTTATATCGCGCAATTCTTGCAGATAACTCACTGCGCTGTACTCACACTCAAACACTCACACCAACTAGCAGAAGTGCACTAAACACACACACTGCATGTATCTAGTTGACCATCTCATTGAAAAAAAAAAAAAAAAATTATAATGCCCTCTTCCCTTTCACCCCCCCCCCCCCCCCCCCCCCCCCCCCCCCCCCCCACACACGGAGTGACAGTCCACACGTTTACCCTTCATACAGTTTCCCTTCATTTTTCCATTTTCTTTTTCTTATCTTTGTACAGCCACTCCTTCCACCCCACCCCCACCCCCCTCCACTCACATTTTTGGGGGCGAGGATGTGGGTGGGGGGAGTGAAGCTAATTAATTGTAGAAGTTAAAGTGACAGACACACCTTGAGCAACTTTGCTGTCACTAGTGTCAGGAAACATGTTCTTGAATAGGGAACAAGACGATCAGTCATTGGCAGGGACAGATCTGCGTCAGCGACCAGCCTACACATCATGCTCATCATCTCGGTGTTTGTCACTTGCTGCTCCAGGTCCCCCACTAGACTTCGCTTTGGCCTTTTCAATGCTTGTACAATTGAAGGTGTTCCTTTCATCACTTCTGATAGTTTTTTATGCGATTCTGGTGAAACATGCTTTCTGCAGTCGTTGCACCCTCCATGAGAACAACAAAAACCTGTTTCGCAAAAAAGTACACCACACGAAAGTTGGACCTTTTTTTGAGCTTGGGACTAAGCACTTCCAAGTTTCGTGGTATGCATTCAGGAGAGTTTGCTCCCTCATTTTGGCAACCTTCTTTTCAACATCTAGCTCTTCATCACTCTCATGAACGCGTAAATTCGCTGGTGGCGGCATTCTCTTAATGAATATCTGTGTCGAGTCGCTCACTATGAAAGAAGGCTGACCATGGTGTACGCGCCAACTGCAACTAGGGGAAGTAACTCGCGTATTCAAACAGGAAAATAGTACTTTTTCTTGTAGCCAATGTTGCCAATTGTATTTTTATTGTACTCAGCATATTATCATATTTTCCTGTAAAATTCGTAAAATACGATAAAGAATCGTGAGGTAGACAGGTCTGGGAATAGGGGTGAAAGGGGATGGGGGAAATCTTCCTCAGAAAAGTAAGACAGATAAAACAGTGGTTCAAGCCTTACAGATGTTGTCAGTGTGCAAAGTAAGGCAGATAAAACAGTGGTCCAAGCCTTACAGATGTTGTCAGTGTGCAAAGTAAGACAGATAAAACAGTGGTTCAAGCCTTACAGATGTTGTCAGTGCAAAGTAAGACAGATAAAACAGTGGTCCAAGCCTTACAGATGTTGTCAGTGTGCAAAGTAAGACAGATAAAACAGTGGTCCAAGCCTTACAGATGTTGTCAGTGCAAAAAGTAAGACAGATAAAACAGTGGTCCAAGCCTTACAGATGTTGTCAGTGCAAAGTAAGACAGATAAAACAGTGGTCCAAGCCTTACAGATGTTGTCAGTGTGCAAAGTAAGACAGATAAAACAGTGGTCCAAGCCTTACAGATGTTGTCAGTGTGCAAAGTAAGACAGATAAAACAGTGGTCCAAGCCTTACAGATGTTGTCAGTGTGCAAAGTAAGACAGATAAAACAGTGGTCCAAGCCTTACAGATGTTGTCAGTGTGCAAAGTAAGACAGATAAAAACAGTGGTCCAAGCCTTACAGATGTTGTCAGTGCAAAGTAAGACAGATAAAACAGTGGTCCAAGCCTTACAGATGTTGTCAGTGCAAAGTAAGACAGATAAAACAGTGGTCCAAGCCTTACAGATGTTGTCAGTGCAAAGTAAGACAGATAAAACAGTGGTCCAAGCCTTACAGATGTTGTCAGTGCTGTGATGTCACCATGCAGAGGTTGACACATGCGTAGGATGCCCTGCAGAAAAAAAAAACAGCAGGTTAGACTACAACAGGCACTCGCTTCATTTTCTGCATACACAACACTCATAACACTAATGTTAACAGGCACTCACTTCGTTTTCTGCATACACAACACTCATAACACTAATGTTAACAGGCACTCACTTCGTTTTCTGCATACACAACACTAATAACACTAATGTTAACAGGCACTCACTTCGTTTTCTGCATACACAACACTAATAACACTAATGTTAACAGGCACTCGCTTCATTTTTTGCATACACAACACTAATAACACTAATGTTAACAGGCACTCGCTTCGTTTTCTGCATACACAACACTAATGTTAACAGGCACTCTCTTCGTTTTCTGCATACACAACACTAATAACACTAATGTTAACAGGCACTCTCTCTCGTTTTCTGCATACACAACACTAATAACACTAATGTTAACAGGCACTCTCTTCGTTTTCTGCATACACAACACTAATAACACTAATGTTAACAGGCACTCTTCATTTTCTGCATACACAACACTATAACACTAATGTTAACAGGCACTCGCTTCATTTTCTGCATGCATACACACTAATAGCACTAATGTTAACAGGCACTCGCTTCATTTTCTGCATACACAACACTAATAACACTAATGTTAACAGGCACTCGCTTCATTTTCTGCATACACAACACTCATAAATGGGGAGTTTTTATTATACTCCATGTTTGGCTAGTATACTTACCATGTCAGCACACACAGCACTCATAACACTAATGTTAACAGGCACTCACTTCATTTTCTGCATACACAACACTAATAACACTAATGTTAACAAACGGAAAAATATCAAGAAGATAATATAGGTGAGCTAGGAGCAAAAATATTTGGGTTTATTATTTTCATCACCCATGGAAACTGACAAAACTCCCAACTTCAAACCTGAAGAACACAGCTTGCTTAGAAATGTTTATATGTAACGCATTACTCTGAAAAAAAAAAAAAGAGACAGAAAGTTATAACGGACAAGTTCATGTCAAGTCAAGTCAAGTCAAAATTTATCTTTATTGAGGGTTAAAGAATAAGCTTTACAGCTTTTTTTCATCCTGCCCTCACAAAAAAAAAAGCATAAATATCAATTACAATAGTGAAAAAAAAAACAGAAACGCGAAGCAATGCAAATGTAGAAATCAGAAATATGCAATGAATGAAAACAATGAAACAATTAAACAACCATTAATCAGTATTTTGACGGACAATGGACAACATATCAGGCATCGCAATAAAGACATTTGAGAGGGAGAGAGAGAGAGAGAGAGAGAGAGAGGGGGGGGGGGTGACAGATAGGCAGAGCGACAGATAGCATTGACAAAGAATCTTTATGATTTGTCCATCAAATATTTTTTCAGTGCTTTTTTAAACAGTAGTTTAGAATGTGTATATGGGGAAGTGAATGGAGAAACGGAAAAAAAAAAAGGGGAGTTAAGAGTGGGAAATGGGTGAACAGTGTAGAAGGTAAGAGGAACAGAGATGACATGGAAATAAAATGTTAAGAAATGGAAGTCACAGACTGAGGGAGGAAGGAGGAGGTGGAGAGAGAGAGAGAGAGAGAGAGAGAGAGAGAGAGAGAGAGAGACAGACAGACAGACAGACAGAGAGAAAGGAAAATGTGCGGTAGGAAGGAGACTGAAGAGAAAGAAAGGTTAAGGAAGAGGGAAAGTGTGAGCAAGGGAGGCCCCCTGTCCATTTCTTTAAATTGCAGACATTTTCCCTTCAACTTAGGCCAGGGAAAATACGAAGGAAGAGGGAAGAGTAACACACTGTGACCGCTGTGAAAGAAGCGTCACAATCACGTACTTTGAAAGCCAGTGCAGTCACCCCTGGACTGTATCCCGACCTTCTTGTCAGGTCTCTGCACACATGAAATGGAAAAAAAAAAAATTTTTTTTTTTTTTTTTTTTTGATCTCAATAAGCTACCACAAGCCCAACAGAACTTTTTTTTTTTTTTACCTAACTTTCCTAGCTCATTCAGTAAATAATATTGAGAGACCCTCGTCTTAAATCCTTTCAGTTATCAATCATTATTAATTTACTGATATATCCAGCTGTACATCCTGAGCACTGTGGTCTTGTACCTCAGCCATGAAGTGTAATGTATTGGGATTCTAACAAAAACTTACTGGCCACATGGCTAATGTGGCCTATTCCAGGCTAGGCTGTAGCGGGTTCAATTCCCATCAGAACCTCTGTTGCAGAATTATTTGGCCTACGACCAGCTCTTTTCCAGCTGAGACTGCCACAGGCTCAAATGATAAGACTGCAACCTCACAGTCGAGTTCAATCCAATTAATGCATGCCTCTCTGACAGTGTTGCTCAAATTTTCATACCACTACTGCAGGTGTCTGTATATCTCAGACCTAGCTGATGCTAGAATATATCATGAAAGTAAGAACAGAGTACAGCCCCGTCATACAGTCAGACTGGAATGGAACCACATAACATCATTTTCATCCTCCTCCTCATCACTGATCAGCATATACACAATGTCTAAAATTCTGTTGTCCTTCATGCCCTGCACTTATTATGGCCTCAGTTTTGATTTTCCTCTCTGCATTCATGCCCTTGGTGAGTTCATGTTGTGTTTGAGAGTACTGGCTAGTTCATGGGAACTGTCATAAGACAAACATAATGATACCCTCTACTACATCTTTCACTGCCAAGTGCCATGCCTGCACCATGATTCATGCCAAACTTGCTTCAGTTTTGTGCACCCCCACGGCTAGACTTGTGGCATTTTCTGAGCAATGAGTCGGCTTACCTGAAAAAAATGATGGGCTTTTTTTACTTCACAGGATAAAGGGGATGGAAGGGATGGCTCCTTGATTTTGACTGGCTAAATCTCAACACTGCTTTAGGTCATCCTCTCCCATATTCCCATGACGATGTTCTACACCAAGTAAGAAATAAGTCACTATTTGGACAGCTAAGTATGAGGAAAAGAAAGTAAACAAAACATGAAAACAGACAGACAGATCACTCACACGCCAAAGGAAAGCGCCCGTCAAAGCTGTGGTTGTCCACACGAGTCAGAGAACAGCCAACACTTTGATCACCTGTTCAATGACGCTTTGAGATTCACGCAGAGAGAAACTGGACAGCAGAGTGACCACCTCCTGAAATTGACACAGGTATGCCACTTGGAAAGAAATAGCCCAATACACAATTTGGACAGAGTAATCATCAAATGAAAGCAAACTACAGTTATGATTTTGTGTAGTTGTGATCCCTTTAATAAAACATTCTAGGAGTTCCAAAGGATTTCCCCATCATAACAGAGAAGCTCTCTCAACAATTCAAAGGTCACCAGGATGTGTGACTTATGAATGAACACTGCATATTTCAAGCTCAGATGTGCTGGCATAAGTACATTAACACTGGAAATGAAAAGGACTGTCAGCAAAGTGTATACTGCGCTCATTTGTGTGTGATCTGTTTCTTCTGCATTGGTCAATTCTTTAAGAGGGTGACATCTTTTGACGCCCAATGCAACCATGCATTTCTTGAATTTGAGCTATGTTTTGAAACAAAGTATAACGTGTCGTTTTCACAAAATAATCATACACATTTGAATAAAACATGAACAAAAGTGTCACTTTTATCATTCTCATTGGTCATGAATGATAAAGGCAAAAATGTCCCCAATCTGTAGCCCTCTCCAATCAAGAAACTGCTTAACAAGTTGTGAACAAAACATACCAGTAAATATTTACTTTCAACGATTTCAGACAAGAAAGGCAGATGCTTATTAAGTAGCATAAGCCATTTAGGTCAAGATCTGTTCTGGTCTGTATTTATACGCACACGCCAGTTTCTAAACCAGCTTGTTCTATGTGAAATTTACTCAAGCAAACACCTACATATGTACTCATGAATCCTCACATACAGGCTTAGGAATGCGAACATACAAAAATTTGATTTTTAAATGCTTATCTATACAGAAAGATAAAATCTTTAGAAACAATATTTCTGTTTAAAAAAAAGCCAAAAATACAACACTTACAGTCAACAGATTCATATACAATGAATGAAATCGCTGAACTTGACTGGGGGCTAAGTCATCTTCATTCTCAGCATCATCACTGTCATCACCTTCTATATCATTTGACGAGTTCTGCACATGAAATCAAGAATACATACAGCAAACAAGCATCTTTCTCTTGTCTTTGACCAGGAGAATAATCCTAAAACCATGAATTCAGCCAAAACAAACTCTGTATCAAAAACTGAAGGACTATTTCACAAAAGTATTATCATACAAATGTTATCCATTCTATATCAATATGTCACAATCACAACAGCAGTAGCCATTAACCGTATCTCTGCCAGCAAACACCTTCACAACAAGAACACCTCTCTTTCTCATAACCCTTAACCAAACCCTCCACCCCTATCCCCCTCCTCTTTGTCTTCTTGCTTGACAAAGATGTGTCTGATGAAAACTCTCAGCATACTCATGTGCTCAGCATACTCATGTGTTCACGCTCATAAAGCCCTTCTCACATTTCCCTCCATACCCCTTCCTGATCTCTCGTTGTCACTCTCCTCCCAATAGTCATCTTTTCGCTTGATGAGTGTCTCTATCTGTTGACAGACTGGGTTCATCAAGGTATGTTCATGCATCTATCCATGCACACCTGATCTTCTGTTACTCTGTTGAATGTCATCACGTCCATTCAGCACCTTTAAGCAAGTTCACAGCTAATGTCAGCCTCACACATCCACTACATCGTTGACAATACATGATCACCCAAAAGACTGATGAAGTCATGAGCACTAATATTGGCCCTCTTTCTGTATTGTTGTTGTGGTTGTCGTGCCCTGGCTAAAAGACTCCAGCGATCATCCAAACAGCCAAAGTACTTGAACACTATGGTACAAATGTGTCAGCTGGGGATGAAAACATTATGTGTGTGACCATTTTTTATTACCCCGCCACATGGGCAGCCACACTCCGACTTTGGGAGATTTTGGAGACTGATAATGTCATGCTAGGAGCTTGTCACAACTGAAGACAATCCCCGCATAACTATGCAGAGCATAACAACATTTTGATGTAGCGTTGGTGTTCTAGCCAATATCGAATGACCTGACACAGCCTTAAGCCAAGGCGGCTTTCTGTATTAAAAAGCAGAGACAGCACAAGGATGCAAGCAGTATACTTGGAATAACAATCCTTTCACAACCAACCAACCTGTGAAGAGCATGTGTTTTGTGTGTTGCTGCGGCTTCTTTTGTTGGACTGGGACTTCTGACTGGGTCAAGGACTGGGTGCCTCTTTTCTTGGTGCCTGACTGACCTATCATCATACAGGAACCAGGTCATGCAGTGCTTAACAATCAGTGCAAGTCAGCCAAATGCAGTCCACTACAAGCACAACTCAAACAAAAAAAAAAAAAGAACACCCCAACTTGTAAATACTTTCAGTACTAACTACCAGCTGAACTCAAAGCAAACAAACAACAACAACAAAAAACCCACCTTGTAAATTCTTTCAATGCTAAGATCAGGTTATGAAGAAGCATAAGTGTATAATCTTTTTACATGAAGTGTTCTTATACGTATGTGGTGCGGCTGTTAGTGGCATGGGTACCATGTGGCAGATCAAGGTTCAAGTCTCATAGAAAGCATACATTCAAAGAGCATTTTCGGTCTCAACTGTCTCCTGCCCAACAATACGGAGAGTGCTGTTATTATACTCAAAAATGGAAGACTGAAACCATGCAATCAAGTTTCCTTCACTCAAGAGAAGCATCTCTAAGTGTTGCTCTGAGCTCAAATTTCTTGACCCCAACAGCAGCAGTGTTTGTATGTGTGTTAGACACATTTTGTAACGAAATGTAAATATCCTGTAGTCTCAGACCAGAACGGAATTCCACATCACCTTCATTACCATCAACACAAATGAAAAAAATCTGGAAAATCTAAAAATCTTCCACACTCTTCTCTCATGGTAACCTCAATTTCAATTTCCTCTTCAGTCTGTGCATGTGACGACTTCTTGTCAAACCTTCAGAATTCATAAACTCAATGACAGTGTTGTTAGTTAGATATGGTTTGACTAGGCGTTTACTGTTGTCTGCAAAGGATGTAGTGGGTGATGTTCTATGCATGCTGAATTGAACAGTCACCATTAAGTGACTCGGCAACAAAGCAGTTCCCTCTGGTTGGGTCCCTCACAATGACCTGACACTGATGACTGCTCCCTCTGGAATGTTCATGCTGCGGCTGATGTGAGAGTGGGAACCAGATCGGGCAGCATGAGAGTAATGCCACTAGAACACAACAGATGAGAAAATTTTAAGCAAAAAATAAATATGCTTAAAGTCCTAGCCAACGATTTGATGCCATCAACTCTAATGGACTTCATCATTTTCCAAAAAGACCATATTCACACAAAGATGTCAGGGAATTCTTACAACAGTTCATTTGTCTGACCATATAAAACTTAAATGTTTTAGCTTCTCCTTAGCTTGACACTAAAATCAGACAAAAGAAACAAGTTCAAATTAAAAAAAAAAAATTGATAAATAAAAATAAAATCATTAAAAACCATTCAGTTCAGGGACTCACCAAAAGATGTGTTGACTTTGAGCATATTCACTGCTCTCAAAAGTAAATCTGGACTGTACACCTTGAAAGCACGGCTCCCTGAATACACACAAACACAAACACAAACACACACACAGACACAGACACACACACACACACACTCACACACACACACGTAACAGTGTACATATTCACAGCCATGTCACATTGATCTGTCTTACATTGCATCAATTTGTCACTGTTCAGCTGTATTCAATCATACCATTCTGTGCTGCATTGTGCAACTTCCATTTTACTCTTGATTTACAAAACACAGAGTACTTTGCTCAGAAATTACAGTTTCTGTCCACGTGTGTCAACAAGTGTTGCACAGATAACAAGTACAAGCACACAATTTTCCAATAGCCCTTCCACCCCAAACCCCTTTCCGAAGAAAGAAAAAGAATTCAGAGTCCAACAGCCCTAGTAGGTGGTGACAATACAAAGAAGTACAATGAGCCCTGTAAATTTTCATCATTTCTTCAGCATGTAGAATTATTATCAAGTTTAAAGTCTGAGCCCCAAAGCATCAGACACACAGTTCCTTCTAAGCAAAACCTGATACTGAAACTCAGGGGATATTGTAACAGAAATTTTACTACAGAACAAAACTTGCACAGAAGAAAAACTGTACCATGTTCTATCTGTCATGGATGAACTGGCAACAGTTGTGATCATAGCTGTCTCATTGCAATATCGCAACCAGGGAAAGGAAGAAAAAAAAAGCCTTCAAGTAAAATCTGACTCGTCATCAGGACCAGCAGCTAGTTCCAGTATTTACACAACAAAAATCAGTATTTTACTGGCTGTAGCCAATTACTAAGTAACCTTGATTCATTAACTCTTCCAACAGATTTTTTGGTGGCCACAATCAATGCTGAACAATTTGTTCAGTCTGTTACTAACAATTATGGTTATGATGTCAAAATCTTTAAAAACAATGAAATACTGCATATTCATGGACAGAACATTGTTTCCAAACAAGGTCAGAGTGTATACACTGTCTGATCACCATTCTACAAGAAACGAAAAAGGCCTTTTGGGTGATGATTAACAGAAAAAAGTACAAAAAAATAAACATTTTTTTTTTTACTCAATATTCTAATGCAATTCCTACACAATAATTAATGTCCAACATGCAGAAAATTAGAGAAACTTTACTCAGTTACATTCTGTGACAAACTACAGGTGCTTTGAGCCAGATATTGCAATGTGCGCAATGATTATCAAATCAACGGGTAGAAGCATAAGATGCGGTTTACTATGAATTAGAAGATGGATTACCTGGCAAGCTGACAAGATTGAGATACACTGTTGCAGCAACGAAGGCTGCTTCCTTCTTCTGACCATGGTATGCCTGCAAAAACAATTCACACACACTAAATAGCCTAACATTTACTTACATATATCTCTACATGCATTTTTCACATAGTCATACATCTATACAAATAGCTTATCCTAACCAGACATGGAACATAACCATGTTATTAGGATACAAAAGTAATTAAATAAATGACTAAATTAAATAAATATGAGAAAATAATAGTGGAAGAGAAGGAAACTAGTCCCGCCTCCATATTCAGTTATGCAGAAAGAAATGATTGGCTTGGTGAGCACACTTCAATGCACCATATTCAGACTAGCTCAGTTTTCATCCTCTCCACTCCAGAATTCAGACTTTGTTGTTTTTTTTTTTGGCACTCATGGATCCTCACAAACTTTCTGTCAAGCCTGCCTTTGTTTCTGACGGAGAAGTTTCTCTCTCCCTTTCTTCTCAAGGAGTATTTTATCTGATAATGTGTTCTGTCGCAGCCTCTCTTCAGCATCTGGCTCTATCGCCGTACACAGTAGCATCAATCTTGTCTCCAATCTGTCTGCTACAGTTAGTAACTTACAGGTCTGTCCATCTTATCCGACACACATGAGATCTACAAATCCTGTACAAAATGTTCCCATTCGTTCCTTTCAACTTACATGAGAACTGGCCAGTTAAAACTTGATGTTCTCTTCCTGAGTTTGATATTTGATTTACCCTTCAAGACGGACTGCCAGTTTGGCCGAGAATTGCCCACCTCTCCAGCTACACCAGTTCTGGTTCTGTAACAGTTTCGAGGTCCACGGAGACAGGCAAGCGTCTCTTTCCACCCCCACCCTGTGCTCTTGACCCCTCGGCGATTGTAAATGAAGAGGAGAAGCCTGGGAATGTGCTTTCATCGAGGATGTGTTATTCTGCTTGCCCCAACAAAGTTCGAGGCTGGATAGTTTCCCTCTGGGAGGAGATTCAGCAAGGCTCCCTGCTGCAAAAGGGTGAGGCTCAGCCAACACTGACTGGGAGGCCTTGGCATCCTCTGATGATGGCAATTCAGGTGTGTGTTGTGATAATGCAGACAAATTGACAAGGGTGACAACAGGGACGATTTCTGTGATTATCATGATTTTAAAGTATATATTTAAAATTCTGAGGTTTCTCTTGCTAAAGCAGCTATATGCGGTGCAATGTCCATTGCACAAGATACATTACCTACCTCATATTTCAACCCTTACCCTCCTCTACAGGGTTGTGTGTAAGATCAAGTTTTTGAGGATACCGTTTGTGACAGAGTTGCTCACTCCTTTCTCTCCTCTAAAAAGGTACCACAGTTCCCAATGCCTGGACAGAAAGATCCAGTCTTTTGCTCAGTTCCTTCTTCAGTCTCAGTTTGCGTCTCCTTACAATCTCCAGTCAATGATCGGACTAACCTGCGCTGCTGAGGAGCTCGTCCCTTTGTGTCATCTCCAGCTTCATCCCCTTCAGTGTCCGCTTGGGATCATCGTTGGCCAGCTGGATTGTCCTACTTCCCATGATTCAGGTTTTGTGTCCACCCTACAGCCTTTGACCTGGCTTATTTGAAGTCCGGGGTTCTCGTGCTTCTCCCTTGTCATCGCACTTCATTCAAGTGAGTCAGGCTGGGGTGCATGCCTTTTTCCCTCCCTCTCCTGGATACCATGGTCACAGCAGCAGGCAAAAGACAATATCAACGTCCTCAAGTTGAGAACAGTCTACCTTGGTTTGAGCCACTCGTCTCAGATTCTGGAAGGCAAGACTGTTACCGTGTACGTAGACAAATCCACTGTGGAAGCTCATTTGAAAAACCAAAGCAGGACTCGCTCCAGACTTTGAACAACTTGTTAATGTCTCCTCATCTGTTCTGTCAGACTGTGAAGATTACTTTACTTGTTAACATATCTCTGGCAATCTGAATGTCCTTGCGGATTCTCTTTCTAGGAAGGGCCTGGTTCTCCTCTCAGAATGAATGTTAAACAAGGCCGTGTTCAGGTCAGGTGCAAAGTTCTGGGAGTCCTGTTTGCCACAAGGTGGAATAAGCAGCTTGAGTAAACCATAATGTTTTTAAACTAAGGTCATTTAATCATTTCACATGACAGAGAACTTTAACACTAGACAGCACTTATCCTTAACTAATGATTGGTGTTCAACTGAACAAATTTGAATAAGACCGAACTAATTCTCAGCCATTCAGTGTATTTTGAACAGGAAGACAAAAGTAATCTTGCTTTCTCAGCTGTAGATGAAAACCAGGCAAAATGAAGAGAGTCACTAAAATTTGAAGAAGTTTACGAAGTTCTTTCTATAAAA
The DNA here is from genome assembly GCA_016801955.1 of Conus betulinus. NCBI lineage: Eukaryota > Metazoa > Mollusca > Gastropoda > Neogastropoda > Conidae > Conus > Conus betulinus. Next base: position 115,203 of record JADBJO010003337.1, on the reverse strand, counting down.
AAAATAAAAAAAAAAAATAAAAAAAAAAAAGGCTATCACACAAAAAAATGATACTTCAATTTCAAAAGTATGTCAGAAAAACTGGAAACTGGATAACCAAACTCCTAAATGTTTCTGATTGTAATACACAGTCAGTTACTAAACTCCTAGTTGTTTCTCATTGTAATACGCAGTCAATTACTGCTATCAACCTTTTCTGTGTGGCGTAATCTGGCACACTTACCTTACTGTCATGTTCCATGGGCATAAGATGGGCCAGAAGAGCAACAAGCGCCTTATGGGAAACATCGTTCACCAGCAAGGAAGTCCACAGTCCTGCAAGCCATACAGGCATGTATTCAACTTGTTTCATGGTGCTGCAACATCTAGCCATTTGTGTCAATAAGCGGTAGGTGCTGTGGTCATCTAAACATGTGTGTTTTGCAAACTTCAATCAGAATAAAAATCTGTAACAGCAGTTCATACAATCCCATTACACATTATCAAAACGGCAATCTATACATTTTCTAAAAGTACTTTTAAAACTCTGGGACGAAAAATCACAAACCACAGATCTGTGCTAGAATTAAGAGGCAGTGCAAAATATCAAATTCAAATTATATGTGATTGTGCTCTAATACACACTATCACCATAAAACTTCAAGAACTTTCAAAAATTTATTATAATTTGTTACTGAATCTGAGTGAACAGAATGGTCCTAAAGCTCACCCTCTGTGTCTGACTGAGAATGGTGCCATTTTTTAGCCACGTCGTGCAGCTTTTCCAATTGCTCAATGTAGAATCCTTCACTCTGAAGAAGGTCCTCCGTTGCAAGAGGCAATGGAGTCAAGTCCAGAAATGATTGTTTCCAGCATTCCTTGACCCAGTCTGAAAAAGATTCATCAAATGTGCTGCACAACAATAAACTTTCTGATCTTGTAGATTACTGCTTTAATGCTGTTTTTAAAATAAATAAGAAAAAAAGAAATTGCACACCCATTCAAGTGTGTGCATGTGCGCATTTGCATACGCACAAAGTTGTCAATGTCAGCAAGAATGTGTATTAATGTACACCAATGTATACGTGAATCAAAGATGTGTGTGTGTGTATGTGTGTGTGTGTGTGTGTGTGTGTGTGTGTGTGTGTGTGTGTGTGTGTGTGTGTGTGCGCGCGCGCGCGCGTGCATGTGCGTGTGTGTATGGGCTTATCTGTGTTGCCTGGTGAATGCAAGCATGTGTACCATGTATACATGTGCATATGTGCAGATGAGCTTGTATCATGTATGTTTGTGTGTGCGAGTCTCAAGTCAAAGATTCCTTGATTACAGTTTTCAATCTTATTTTGCAACAAACAGACATCACTGAAAACTGGTATCCATCACTGTTCCGATTTTTTTTTGTTGTTGCAGTTCCAGGAGCACAACTAACAAGCTCAACAGTGCTTGGCAATCGCAGTAAATGACTAAATGAACAACATGAACACAAGCTGGCCTAGTACTGTGACAGTGATTGTGAAGAACTTTAGTCATGCAGAATAGCAACATGACTTAGGTGGAAGGATTATGACGAGTGAACTACCTTCCTTTCATTACAAAAGTCACAGAGTTCCTCATGACGAATCATGGGAATCTCACTGCTTCAGTGGAATTCAGGAAAAGCCCTTTTATAAGCTTTTACACATCAGTTACATTGCCCTCAGACCTTCATCACTATATAGGATGCCTATGCAGATAGCTTCTACTATCTCCGAGTTCCTGACTTTGGCACATTATTGTAGCACTTGGCTCCTGACCCTGCTTCTGCTCTCCCAATCCATCCCTCTTTTTCTCTCTCTCTCTCTCTGAACATAAAGTGTAATCCGTTATCAAAACAGACAGCACTGGCTATTTTTTTGTCAAGCTTATTTTTCATCCATTAAATCTGGAGAATGTTCTACTTTCAGAATCTCAGTAACGGTAATACTTAGCATAGAGCAGATAAATGCAAAATAACTACTTATGAGTCTAGCAAATTTTCCTTATCTTTTAACCAATACTCTAGCAAGTTACTAACCATAATCATGGTCTTAGAATTCACAATAACACTGGCAGCAAAAAATTAGGCCTGAAATGTTTTTCGTTCTCAAAGGGGTTAAGACAACTGTTATATTAACCCGCTGACTGCGATGGGCCACGATCGTGGCTTTACCGCCTGAGTGCATTGGGCCACGATCTGGGCTTTACCGCCTGAGTGCCTTGGGCCACGATCTTGGCTCAGACGAGAAGCATTTATACCACCACTGCTAAACAGTTCGCGTGACTTGCTAGTATCCATTGTGCACCAGTAAGCCTTGTCAGTCAGTTATCTCAAAGTTTTTCGTCGGTTTTGACTGAAGTAATGAGTGAATCAGCGACCGAGTCGAGCAGAAGTTGCGTGGAAGTGGCACGAGTGAACAATCAGTTGCCGAAGGCAGTAGTAACGAAACCGTATCAGGTGAGTGATTATTTTGTTTGTCAAGTGATGGAACACTTGCTGCATGCAGTCATTGGTTATTTTACATTTGTTGGTCCGCCACATGAAGGAAGGGGGGATGGAGGGGGCAGGGTACATGGTTACTTACAGGAGTGATAGGCTTTGGCTTGATCAAACTAGAAGATCGTTTCTGGGGTGATTGTAGGTGTTTTGAAAGCACTTTAGAGATGAATAAAAGTGGTGATTTGAAGAGAACAATTTATAACTTTTGTTTATTTTTCTAGTTTGGAAACAGTGGGGCGCGTGTCACGAGTGGACGTGTCTCCAATGAAAGCTATAGCCCTGCCCTTCCTTATATGCTAGTGATTCAGATTTTATTCTTATTTATGATTTATATGCATGACTTCATTTTTCATAGAATGAATAAGTAATGCTGGTCATATTTTTTTTTCTTTCTGAAAATCAGACTAATTAGTGGAAACTGAGTCAAGCTCTCTGTAACAGCTCTTGCACCATTATGTAACAATGAAATGAACAGAAGACTAGGATATATATGTTTTCTTGTGTGATCCAGAATCTGGAATCACTACTGCAGAGGACAGAGATGCAGAGAGTGAAGGAGTTGAAGAGGAACTGTGCTGCTGGCCATCCTACTCATGTGCGCTCTGGCTGGGAATGTTCTGGATGTGACATGGGACTCTGCCCCAAGTGCTTTTCAGCCTTCCACGGAAGACCAAGCCCTAACTTTGTTCTGTGTCTTCCAAGGACATGTTCTTGTTTTCTCTCAAATTTCAAGTGTTTTGACATTCAAGCAGGAAAACTGTGGTGTTTCAACAATGTGACTGATGTTTTGGATTACCTTTTCGTCAGTGTTCTGGATTACACTGTGAAGAATATCTTCATCTGCCATCAGGGTACTGTCTTGTAATTATTTTTTTTCAGATTCCTCATTATCTCTAGTTTACAAAAACATATAGTTTTTTTTACCTATCTAGCTTCAAGACAAACCTGCACAAACCCCATTTCCTTATATAGTGAAATTTGATTGTCCGGATGCTGAATTATAGGTACATCATTTGAGGCACAATTTCTTATACATAGCTCAAGTCAAGGGAATTATCATCTTTCCCCATGTTTCCAGCACATATTTGTCTTCATTTTACCTCCAGTCTGAAGTGTTTAGGTAGTACAGAAGAAAAACTGTGTCTCTCCTCACATTTGACTTACTTTTCAAATAACTTTTTCATAAATTTTCTCTGCTTATATTTGAGGTCAGTCTCCAAGTAGGTACCACCTACAGTATTTTCAGTTATTTCACTAGATTCTACAACATCTCTATTTTCTAAAAATGTATAGGTTTGCATATCTAGTGCAAATAATATGTATGCAGAAGCCAAATTCTCAAGTGTGGTGTGTGACGAGTTTCCCGTCCTAGATTTTAACTACATTTGTTTAAAGTTTAAATTGATATACAGAGCACTGTGTAGGTTAACATTAATATTTAGAATACCCTTGTAAATTTACTGGATCCATTTCTTACTCTCATATGAAGAATTCAGGGAAGATCAAAAGACTGAGCGTGTAACAAGGAAATTGTTGATCTCACTTTATTGCCATACCTTGCTTGCTCACTGCGCATTAGTAATTTCTGCTCTCCATTGTGGACACTGTCTGATATTGAGTTGTGGCTGAGCTGTTATGAGTATCCATGAACCCCCAAAACATGGTAGAATGATGTTAAGATGTAACTGCATACTTATGGCACGTTTTATTTTTAGATCTACTGATTTTTTTCCACATCACTAGGGACAGTGAACTGTCAGTTTTGAACACTCTAGGGCTTAGCATGATGGAAGTCGAAGCCCATCCCTCTTGTTTTGCCACCGTTAATTTTCCTTAAACTGATCCAGTCACTTATTTACTGTTGGGTGGACTAAAACGATTTTCGAGCAAAAACAACAACAACAAAAAAAACCACCACCAGATTCAAACTTACGATTGTCCGCACAGCAAGCAAACACATCCATATATCACATATGAGGACAAAATGTAATCACTTAAAAGACTAACTTGCCAAGATGCTTCCCGGATGTCGTTATTGTTATTGTTAAGGGTGAGATTTACATCCTATTGGCCTGAGGCCCTTAAGGACAAGGTTACTGCAGACATAGGTCTGCATCATTGTGGCAACTGCTGTCGCCAGCAGTAGTGGGTGGGTTTCAGTGGGGGTCGTCGCATTCTTCTCTCTGAGCTCATTTCCTCTTGAACGTTGCTTCAATTCTGGTCATGTTCTTCTTGAATGTTGGTTCAATTTTGTCATGTTGCTCTTGAACATTGGTTCAATTCAGGTTGTTGGTCGACCGACGATAGGCATCGGTGTGTGTTGCCTGCTGTCCCCCAAATATCAGGCTGTCTTCAGGACCACCGAGCAGCCTTCTTCATGCTCAGGTGGCGATGGTCCTGTACCGCATGAGGCCGCCTCAAGGAGGGAGCAGGACGAAAAAGTCGCTGGAATGCTGCATGAGCCCCTAATATTCAGCAGGTACTTGCTGACTGTGGCCATGAGGGCACCTTTCAGCCAAACCCCATAAGGAGTGCCCACCAGATCTGCCTCCCCACAAAAGAGCATAGCTGTCTGGGCCATGGTAGTCACAGTCCGGCAGCGTTCCTTCGCCAATCACCCCACATCTCCAGGAGCTGTCCCCCAGTGACACAGGCTAGACCCGCTATCACCCACATGGCTGGAAGGTTGTCTGCGCCGCCCGACACTGATCTCTCACATCAGTGTCCCTCAAAGAAAGGAGAGCTGCCACCTCTCCCCTGGCGACTGCTATGCCACACTCGCTGCGAACTGGGGTCCCGGATGTCTGATTGAAATACTTTTTGTACCCTTTCATTGCAAAAAAATTCGTTCTTGCTGAAGGTTTTTCTTTTGTTTGTTTGTTTTGTTTTTGTCTTTTTTTTTTTTTTTTTTTTTTTTTGATCCAGTGAAAGATTTTTGTTTCTTTGACATTTTACTGCAAGTGTAAGAGACAGTGACAGTCGATTGAGAGTACAGACAGCAGTGAACAGTGAGTGATACGGGTGGAGAAGAAGAATGCTGGCTTTTGTGTCTTAAGTCAATGTAATATCTTTGATATCCAGCCTACCTTCTTCAAGCGACTGCAGAGGTAGAGCATGCACTGCTTCCA
>JADBJO010003337.1:69581-104581 GCA_016801955.1 Conus betulinus | reverse complement strand
TTCAGAAATCCCAGAATTTCACACGAATGTCAAAAGTTGGCTGCATTATGAAATAATTCATACACTTGTTATTGCAGCTAGGGGTAGAAAATATATTTAAGAAAAAAAAACAAAAAATGTTCAGACTTCTTCATGCCTTTTCAGTTGCTGTGCTGACCTTTCAGTTCAACTTTGCCAATGTGTCATGTGACAAAATGGACACACACCAAAGGCGATAGAGAATGAAACAGCAACTGGGAAAAATACGCAAAAGTTTTCTTTTGATTTGATGTTGTCAGCTGTAGCAGGAAGACTACAATTTTTACTCCTGCATTGACTTCACTAAGGGTTAAGGACAAGCATACAATGTCAGTTGATACAGTATGGCAGCAACCGGCATTTGGAAATTCTTTTTAAGGCAGTTTAACTTTTTAGCACAAGGTGTGTTTCGGGTAGTCTTGTGCTGCTAGTGTCCAAAAGAAACAAAAATGAAACATAAAAAAAACAACTGCTGTTACAGCTAGAAAGAAATTGTGAAGCATTTTTTAATCTAATGTAGGCTATTACAGGATTCTCAATTTGGATTTGATGTCAACATGTGTCTCAGATGATGTGTAATGAGATAGACATCACAGGAGAGAGATGGCAAGGGCCTCTCTGACTCTACACTGCCATCAACAGTGACCTGTTGAGATGGGCAATGAAAATGCTTATCTTTATGATGAGCCCTCGAGGGATCAAACTCAAAACCATCAAGCGTGAGCTTAATGCTTTAACCAGTTGAACTGTATGGGTCCCTCGCTCTGTGTCATACTTTGACATTCCCTGAAGATGGAGTATGGCTGTCTTAATGGTGGGATAAAAAAAAAAAACGGTCATACACACAAAACTCCACTGCCTGTCTATACAGGCATTGTCCACAGGAGTATCAGCCTGCGTACGCAGAAAGAAAGAAAAAAAAAAAAAAATACCTTGACAAACATAACCATTTGGCCCATCAGAATCTTATGTGGAGGTTGCATTTCTTCTGCTTTTGAAGCTGTTATTAATGCATCAGTTGCAAGTAAAGTTTTGCACATTTGAATGATATGCATGGAGAAAAAGAGAAATGGAAGACTAATAATGAGTTACACCAGACCTGTTTATTAACAACCCTTGCTCACCAGACTTTTGATTCATCATTATTTCCTCTTGTTCCTGGATTCCTGTAGCCCTTTATTTCCTTCATTCCTGGATTTGGAGAACAAGAAGAAAAGTATGTAAGGGCGCACCAATTTCAAAGATGTAACGATCCTTCTGTGTTCCACACACTAGGAAAGCCATACACTCTCTTGTGTACTGAAATTATGTCAGAACTTGTCTTTCACACTGATTATACTGTAGGTGACATAACTGGTGTAAAACAGGTGGGTTTCAGATTAAACATTTGAAATATAAGTACTAAAGTATGCAAATCAGAGTTTTTGCATGCAGTGTGTACATTTTGCATGTACTCACCAGGTAATGCCCACCCCTGAGTAACGTGGTGACAGCCCTGATATGGCCCTTTTGCGGTTGGCTGGGCTATAAGCAACATTATCTTATCTTATCCCACCCCTGAGTTCCAGAGTCACATGTTGGTATATGATCGGAAAACAAATCACTGTTGTCTCTCAGATTGTGTCTCTGCCATATCAGTTCTCTGTATCTCATTGCCTGTCGTAACGACAATTAGTATTTCATAGCACAAGCGTTTACTGGGTCAGTGTCATATATGGTATTGCCTATATTGTCTCCTGGAGGGAAAACAGATGCAGACAAATGTTGTGTATGCAAACATGTCACAGTATCCGGGTCCCTTGTCACATGCAGGTGTCACACAGTCACTCTTTCCTGAAAACAGCCATGCTGATTGCATCACGAATACATTCATTTTCCAGTTCATATTCATTGTTATTGCCATTGCCCTCTAACTAGGCCCTTCAGGCAGTTGTTCACTCTTTCATCTTCACTCATTTTGAACAAGAATGATAATTGTATCAATCATTATTCAGTGTATGATATATCATAAGAATTTCTTTGAATTGAAAAAACTAGGAATGAAAGAATTCTTTAACTGAAAAGAAAGCAAAGGATTAGCAGTGGGTTTTTTTTGTGTTTGTTTTTCTTTTTTTTTTTTTTTTTTTGATGGAATGACAACTATTTTCTCTAAGAAATAAAAATGACTGTCTATAATTTATGTGCATGTCTGATTTATTCTTTCTTTACTATTTATCATTCTGAACATTGCTGTTTTGACTTGGCACCCACTTGTCTTCAGAATTAAATTCTGACAAAGGCTTTACACCTGTGAGAGGAGGGAAGCAAACAGGCATTCAAGAAGGTGCAGCATCAAATGGATTGCAGAGTCTCTCCCAATAGACTTGTTTATTGCAACTCTGTCCTCTCAGGCACCTGCAGTTTTACCTGTCAACCATTGCAGACAATTCAAAGCTCAGCAGCGTGGATTGTTTCCAAAGCAAGGCACCACGGACTGTCTGTCCACCTGTTTAATCACCTGATGTTGTCTCCCTTTCCATAACTTCCTTGCTCTTTGTGCTTTTCAACCAGAACGCATCTTTTTGATCAGACAAATAAAAACTGAAATTCATCTGCTTTTCAGCCTAGACCCATCTTTTTGATCAGACAGATAAAAACTGAAATTCATTCTATGAACTGCAGTTGACTGTGTTGCCCAGGTCCTCCTGTTTTAGCCCATAGCATACCTACTTTAGCTTGCATAAGGAAAAGAAAAGGAAAATCCTACAGTGGTGTGTAGCTTGCTAGGGAGAGTCAAGCTCGTACCATTCAGTCGTCAGATGAATCACTGTGCCAGTGCAGCAGACCAGACGCTACTGCTGTCAGCCATCTTTAAATCCGATAACGTTTCCCTAGCGGTGTCATCATTATGATAGAATTCATGATCATCGAATTGAATTTGTTCTTCTCTTTCCCCAGAGTCATCCTGCCGTGATTGAAGCAGGAAAGAAAGCTCTGGACACGCACGGAGCAGGTCTTAGCTCCGTCAGATTTATCTGTGGCACTCAGGTATGTGGGCTTTATGTTTAGATGTGTAATTTTTGTGTAAGATATACAAACACTACTGCATTCTCTCTCTCATTCACACACTTGCAGACCATGACACATGCTCACACATGTATGCTTGCAGTTGCGTATGAAGAGGAAGAGGGAAGTAATCCTAAGTAATTGTTGATAATTGAGCTCTCCGTGATTTTCTTTTCACAGCATAGCGAAGAGGAAGAGGGAAATAATCCTAAGTAATTGTTTATAATTGAGCTTGGCGTGATTTTCTTTGCACACAGGCAAGACTGAACATAGTACTTCTGCTTGTGTTATGTTCAAAGATTTCCTGTTTTCGGTAAATTGGATACAAACTGGGCGGTATGCTATTGTGTAGGAATTGCTCTGATTTGACATTCATGTCCTTTGAAATGATATTCTCGGCACTCATGTCCTGTCAGCTGCTCTCTCACGCTCTGATTGCTGTCCATATCTTACATTGATTTTTGATTGGATGTTTGTTTTCATATTCATTTCTTTTTAAGCGATTTGAAACAGTTCTGATGTTTTTGGTATCATGAGAACAGAGAATGTTTGGTAGCAGGAGAACCCAACCCCAACCTCTCCTCGAAAAAAAAAAAAAAAAAAAATCTGTGAAAGTGATCCCTTGATTTCACTTCTTCCCACATCTCAGATATGGGCTCGCACTCTCTTATCCCCATAACCCCAAGCACCCCCCCCCCACCTCCCTCCCTTACCTCCCCCCCCATCCCCTTCTCCTTCCCAACTTGCCAAGCCTATCCTGCACCTGTTATCAAAATTATTGATGCTACGGACATGTAAAGTTTGAGTTTTCACTGAATTTTTGTTTTGTCATAAAGTATTCCATTTGTTGCCCCTGCCTACAGGATATCCATAAAGAACTGGAAGAAAAGATCGCACGGTTCCACGGCAAAGAGGATGCATTTTGTACATCAGCTGCTTTGATGCAAACGCTGGCATCTTTGAGGTTCTCTTGACACCGGATGATGCGGTCATCTCTGACGAGCTCAACCACGCCTCCATCATCGACGGCATTCGTCTTTGCAAAGCACAGCGGATGAGATACAAGCACAGAGATATGGGGGGTGGGTGTTTAGAGACATGCATTCTCTTTCTTCAGAAACCTGTTGTGAATGATTTTGTCCGCATTCTTGAGTAGAGAGACAGTGCTGCTGTTTGTGTTTTATGATGCAGGTTATATTCACCACATGTGAAAAAAGTGACAATCTGACTTAGAGAGCTGGGGGGCCGGAATAGCTCAGTGGTAGAGTGCCAGACTCATAATCTTGGGTTGCGGGTTTGAATCTCTGCCGGGTCGTTTCGGTACAGGGGGATTTTTTCCTCGGAGTTAACATTGGTTCTGACTCCATTTCCCATACAGTCCTTCGAATGAGACTATAAACCGAGGTTCCGTGTATGAATGCATGCATAGCATCTTGCATGCACGTGAAATCCCATCATCAACTTTTGGAAGAGAAGGCCAGTCTGGCTGTTGGAATGGATGACACGTTACACACAGCATGCACCTTCCCCGAAGTTGAAGTATGGCTGCCTTAATGGCTGGATAAAAAACAGTCATACACACGAAACTCCACTCCCTTTGTTGGGTAGCTGGGATTCATCCTTGCCCGTGTATGCAGGGAATGTCTGCAGGAGTATCAGCCTGTGTATATTCAGAAGAACAACTTAGAGAGCTGGTCATGGGGAATAATGGTCATGCCAAAAACATGATTATTTATCGTTAGATTTTTATCAGCTGGTCATTTTTAGTATGTGCGTGTGTTTTTATAGTATCATGTTATCTCATTTTCAGTCTGCATGTGTGTTTTATAGTGTCATTGTCTCAATTTCAGTATGCATGAGTGTTTTATAGTGTCATATTGTCTCATTTTCAGTATGCATGAGTGTTTTATAGTGTCATATTGTCTCAATTTCAGTATGCATGAGTGTTTTATAGTGTTATATTGTCTCATTTTCAGTATGCTTGTGTGTTTTATAGTGTCATATTGTCTCATTTTCCAAGCTGCCTCTAGAGGTTTGACTCCTGTGCCTCTCATTTGAGTCATTCAGTGCACGGCTATGTTCAAGTTCATCCTTTCAGTCACAGCGATGACACAGCAATGACAAAGGCCATCCCTCAGAGAGCTGCCAACATCCGGTCATCATGATACTACCCACCAGAGGAGACACTGCGCTGCTGCGGAATCATTGGTGTGACGCTATATCCAATCGAACCTTGCATATTCTGGAAACCTGCTACTACTTTTTAGTTGCAGAGCCAGCTTGGGTCAGTGACCTGCCACTAAAGGATTCCACCTGGTCTGTCTAGAGACAGTTCCCATGAACCTGGTGATGCTAAGAGCTTGGAAACACTCTCACCATGGGCACAGCTGTGGAAAGGAAATTGCAAATGAGGTCACCGAGAGAACAGGGTCTAAAGGGACACAGTATTTGAAACATTTATCTGGTCATAACGATCAGTGAGGGTAAGGACATTGAATCTGATGCTCTGAAGCTCCCTTCTGAGACTGCATTCCAGGCTGCTGTGCTTTGGGCTGCCTTTAATAATCTATCTGTGCATCAGCTGACCTGAGGAGAAACATACATCTGCAATATCAATCAAGACATTTGAGCTAACACTTTCTGAGATGTATTTACGAGCTGGATAAAGTTAACTGTACAGCTTTGGTCTCCCCATATGAGCATATGGCACACTTGGCTTGGGCTGGATGCTGGTCTTGCAGAAAATCCCAGCAATAGCTTTTTTTTGTCTGTTGTAAATATAATGGTGTACTACTTTCGCAGTGGCTCAGGGTTCTGGTCCATCAGTAGCCTCTTTTTTTCTCTGCAGACTTGGAAACACAGCTGAAAAACAGTGCCAGTTTGCGTCAGCGACTTATCGTGACAGATGGTGTTTCAGCATGGATGGCAATGTTGCTCCTCTCAGGTGAGATGAAAGGGATGCACGCGTGCGTGTGTGTGTGTGTGTGTGTGTGTGTGTGTGTGTGTGTGTGTGTGTGTGTGTGTGTGTGTGCATGCAGTGTGTGTGTGTGTGTGTGTGTGTGTGTGTGTGTGTGTGTGCATGCAGTGTGTGTGTGTGTGTGTGTGTGTGTGTGTGTGTGTGTGTGTGTGTGTGTGCATGCAGTGTGTGTGTGTGTGTGTGTGTGTGTGTGTGTGTGTGTGTGTTGTTGTACATACAGAATCTAGTGCAAAATAATCATTTAGTAAGCATGGTAAGAGTAATGGTGTCGATCCATCATTATAACAAGCAATGCCTGAACTTTTAAAAAGTTCTCTTGCTTTTGAACACTGAATCAGTAAGTGATTGACACTAATAGGTTCACCACATACACATTTAATATTAGTACAATACTTTGTTTTAAATGAATTTAAACGTATCCTATGGATTAGACTTTCGACCTCCCTGGACGAGAATATGACATGCTTGTATGACTTTTTTTCCCATTGCCTTTATCATTTTGTTTAATACAGTTATGATAATACTGATTGTCTGAGTTTCTTCAATAACTGTTTAACATTATCATGAGATTTTTTGTTTATAATTGAGAAACATTCTGACAGATCTAAAGGAATATTTATAGATTGTGCATCGTTTAGATTCTGAGCTGCCTTTTTTGCAGCTTGGTCTACCTGTTCATTTGCTGATATTCCACAATGTGAAGGCACCCAACAAAAAGTGACAGTGATGCCTTTCATAGAAAGTAGGTGTATTACATGATTTATTTCCATTATCATATCAAGTCGTATGCAAGAGTTGGGTGATTTGATAGCATTTATTGCTGCTTTAGAGTCAGCACATACTAGGACTTGACTGTTATTTATAGGAAAATTTAAAATGAAATCCAATGATTTAAGTATAGCAAGTACTTCAGCGCTGAATATCGACAACTTTTTACCAAGAAAAAATAACTTTTTTACTTTTAAGCACGGAATTATGAATGCTGCTCTCCCTTTCGTGCTTTCGTTTTCTAATACGGAGCCATCTGTGAATATCTTTAAATGAGTACTGTATTCATTTTCTAAATGAGTGCATACAGACGCTCTCAGAATATTCAGAGAATCTTTTTTTTTTAAATGTATATAATCTATGTCAAAGATAGCTTTTGACTGTTCCCATTTTGGAATGGGTGAAAACGTTGGTTTTTTTTGACAATGTTACCTTCATCTATTTTCGCATCCCTTAGAAGATCAGAAGAAAAGGAATAAATAGATTTTTATGGATTGAATATGTTGTGCACGTTTTCCAAAGTCCCTCTCCGATTGTAGACATACTTCTTTGGAGCAGGCATTTTTTTTTTAAACAACTTTTCAGTATAAATTTTGAGGTAGAAGCTTTACGAAATTCTGAGAGAGGGTAAAATTCCTGCTTCGCTATATGTTCCTAAGTTAGATGTATGTGTGGGAACTCCTAAAGCAATTTTGTAAGCTTTACTATATCATACTTTGAAGTTTATGTAAAAGGTGTTTGGGTGCGTTAAAAAATACCTCTTGAGCGTATGATAATCGTGAACGTACAAGGGCAGTTGCTAATATAGTTAAAGTTTTGGTATCTTGCCCCCAAGATTGTTTACTAACTACCTTAAGAAAATTTAAAACTTTTTCTTGCTTTGTTTAAAATGTGGTCAATATGAATATTCCATGTTAACTTATTACTTAAGATAACACCAAGGAATTTAACACTTTTAGCATAGTTTAAGGCAATGCCGTCCAAGGTGAAGTTTGGAAGTTTGTCTGGATCATACCAGAATTAAAAAGCATCATATTTGTTTTTTCCGTGAAAGGGAAAGCCCGTTTTCATGTAAAAAATTATTTATTTTATTGAGTTCATGTTGGTATTTAATTTTAATATAATTTAGTGACCTCAGTGGAGTATTTCTTTTCATTGTCACTTTCATCCACAAGCATATATCGTCAGCAAATTGGGCTATCTCTGTATCTTTAGAAAGGCCTTTGGGTAGATCAGAAATTAAAATATTAAACAATATTGGCGAAATTACTGATCCTTGAGGTAAGCCCATTTGTAAAGGTCTTGGATTAGAGTATGTATTTCCAACCCTAGTTTGAATGTGCCTACTATCTAGGAAGGTTTTGATATATCATACATGTTGCCATTGATACCAATATTCTTTTTTTGTATAAAAGTCGCTTGTGCCATACACGTTCGTATGCTTTTCTGATGTCAAAAAATGTTGCAAGTATATTTTTTCGACGTGCAAACTGGTGCTTTACATGCGTAGTAAGTTTCACTAGATGTTCTATTGTGGATCTGCCTGCCTGGAATGCAGCTTGATTGATTGGTATTATGCTATGTTTAGTACAATGATGAACTAATCTCCTTAAAACAATCTTTTCCATTAATTTACATGTATTGATGTTAAAGCAATTGGACGATAACTATTGATGTCTTGAAGTGTCTTCCCTTTCTTGTGAATTGGAACAATGATGGAATGCTTCCAAATTTGAGGCATTTTATTAGTAGACCAACATTTCTGAAAAAATAGATATAGAAAATATCATATTATCTGGGAGATGACATAACATTTCGTTGGAAATGCCATCTAAACCCCACTGATTTATTTTTATTTAATTCATAAGACATTCTTTAACTTCCTGTAATGTTATATAGAAGTATTTAGATAGTGATCTTCTCTTGTTTGTGGGCTATCATACATCTCTTTGTTTTCTTCCTTTTCGATATAAGCTTTATTTTCTTTTGATAAGTTATTGATGCTACTATTTTTTGCAAATAGATCAGCAAAGGCTTCTGCTTTATCAAAATAGATGGGAATTCAGAATTGTGTAATTTGATTGGACACTGTGGTAGATGAACTCCTTGTTTCATTATTTTCAATTGTGTCCAAACTTTTTGAATATCTTTAAAATTTGACACCTCATTTTCGCAAAAAGAAGACCAATATTTTCGTTTTGCTTGTGCGTTTATTCTTCTGTTTTGTTTTGGTTTTTTTCGCTCTTTTCTTCTCAATAAGTTTTTTTGCCTTTTCCCTTTGGATCTTTTTCTCTTTTATATTCTTTTGTTTTTTTTCTTTTCTCATCTTTAGCCTCTTGACAAGTCTCATTCCACCAGACATTGCCCGAATGTTTCTTTGATTTTACAGATTTTACAACCGGAATCGATCGTTAGCTGCAGATAGTACAGTGCTTTGAAATCGTTTATATAAAGTATCAACATCTTGGCTTTCTATATTATTCATGTCTACGTAAAATGGGTTTAATAAGAATGAGAATTTATTCCAATCTGCAAGTTTGTAACAATACTTTGGAACTTTATCATGAGTCACATCATTTGTTTTTGGTCCTGTAGTTTCAAATGTGATAACAATAGGTAAATGGTCACTATTTAATGCATCATCAAGAGTATGCCAGTCACAATATATAGCTAGCTCTGGGGATATCAAAGTTAGATCGATGGCACTAGGATTGTGTTTGGGGGTTTCAGGAATTCGAGTTATGTTACCATCGTTTAAAAGATAAAAGGGCGAATCAACTACATTTTCGATGAAACGATTATTGGTTATGGCCTGGCATCCTTTTTCCCAGAATGATGAATGGGCATTAAAGTCACCAGTAACTAGATATTTAGTTGACTGATCTAACTGAATCGTTCGTAGCCATTCTGTATTTATATCATTTGGTCCTTGTGGTAAATAAACAGACACAATTGTCAATACATTGTAATTTACCTGTACCTTTACTGCACACGTATGCTGTGTGCATGCAGTGTGTGTGTGTGTGTGTGTGTGTGTGTGTGTGCATTTTTTTTTTTTGTTTTTTTTTGTTTGTTTGTTTGTTCTTGGATCTAAATTTTCAATAGAAAAAAAACTTCTGAATTTGAAACTATATTGATAATACCAATATGTAAAATGTTTACAGTTAAATCAATGGATAAATGTTTACAGTTAAATCAGTTAGACTCATTTTTGTTCACTTTAAGAATAAGATTTTGGGCCAAACATTCAGTTCTGCTCGGGGCACTGTGAAAAGTATCACACTATGATTTGTTGTTCACCTGTTCAGAAAAGCTGTCAGATGGCAGCTGCGGGGACGCACATGGGAGCGTGTGAATTGCAATGGAGGGAGGGACACAGGAACAGTGTGAAGAAATTTTGAAGTTATGCTCAATTTTGAAAACAGAACTGGAGAATGAGACATACTGTCACTGTTAAAGCATGTGCGTATACTGAATATTGTTGCAGTTCAAGAAGACTTTGATTGTTTGGATTGTGTCATTTCAGGGACATCTGCAATCTGGCAGATCAGTACGACGCTCTTGTTTTCGTTGATGAATGTCATGCCACTGGATTTTTCGGCAAAACTGGAAGTGAACTTTATGCATAGAATTTTCTTGTGATATGTGTGAGTTAACAAAAACAGAACGTGAGTGCATCTGTCCCTTTGCGCAAAGTGTTATGTCCATGTTTGTGTGGTCTTTTCTGCATGTGTGTATGCTTGTGTCTGTGTGCACAGAGGTGTTTGTGCATGCATTTAAAACTCATTAAACTATACAAACCTGTGATGGTTTAGTGTGGTTGACATGAAGTTGTTATGTGGGTATGGATTTCATTCCTGTTATTGTCAAAAGGGGGGGGGGGGGGGGGGGGGCAGCAAGGTGATTGATGGTGGAAGTTGTATTCCCATATTCAGATTTGTTTTATCAGGTGGCAGCAAATGTTGCGCCTTTTCTTGGAGGATTTTTTTTTTTTGATGAAAAAAAAAAGTTTAACAAACACTGTATTGTTCTGTTCATTATGAGAATATTGATGGTGAAGTGGACTTTTTTTCCTTTTTCTTTTGGGGGGGGGGGGGAGGGGGAGGGGGTTGTCTTTTTAAAAAGAATTTTTATTAAATCGTATTTATTGAAGTCTTATTCCACAGTTCATTTTTGTCAGCATGCTTAGATGGCAGATACAGTTTCCGTTAATCAAACAGACTCTTTGTGATCGGTTTGAATGATGTTGCTTGTGTAACTCATTTCCTAGCATTAAAAAGATTGTTTTAATGCAACTGGCAAAATCTCTGACACAGTAAAGCTCACCATAGACAGTCTTATATATGCATGAGTTTGCTAGAACCATTGAAACTTTTTTCTTTTTTTTTTTTTTTTGGCTGTCGCAACCTCTGCGTCACCTCAGAGGCAGTGCACCCACGCCGCTCATTCCGCTCAGTCCACAGCCACAGCCCGGTCAGCCCCGCCGCAGCCCAGGCACCGGCAATCCACAGGGAGCAGTCAGTGTCAAGCCATCAAGAGGCAACCCATCGGAGGACACTGCACTGCTGCCGAGTCACTTTGGTGGTGTTCAGTGGCGCCTGTTCTGACCTAACATACGCAGGACACCACCGACTGAGCCCCTTACTGACAACAATGATTGCTTAGTCGCAGAGCCTGCGTGAGTGAGCTCTCCCCCATGGAGGGCGCCACCACGTCATCCAACGACAGCCCCCATGGACTGCGCGTATACCGGTGACCCTAATGGAACCAAACCAAGGCCACAGATGTGGAAAGGACATTGAAAATGAGGTCACCATGAGAGCAGGGCATGAAGGGCCACAGAATTTGATACTTTTTTTTTTTTTTTAATGCTGATCGATGAGAATGAGGATGATTAAGATGATGCTATGGATTTCCATTTTGGTCTGAGACTACATGACAGGGCTGTACTCTACGCTTCCTTTCATAATATATTCCGGTGTCAACCAGGCCTGAGAGATTCAGCCACCTGCAGTGTTAGTCAGGAATTTGAGCAACACTCTCAGAAATGCATCCATTAAGTGGATGAAACTCGACTGTGTGGTCCCAGTCTTCCCAACTGAGTCTGCAGCAAACTCAACTCTGGGTAGGAGCCGGTCGGGGCAGAAAAACCCACATGTCTTCTGATGGGATTCGAACCATGACCTCCCAGCCAGGAGTCTGCGACGCTAACCACTTCGCTACCGCGGCTGGTAGAATCATTGAAACTTTAGTAGAATAATTGTAGTTGGTTTGCTAATCAAATGACTTGTTTCATTAACAGCATGTGTGCGTGTGTGTGTTTCAATATATCTTCCTCAAGAGGTACAGAAGAATATTTTGAACTGGGCGGAAAAAAGTTGACATCATCAATTCAACTCTCGGCAAAGCACTTGGTGGGGCTGCTGGTATGTCTGACAGTGTGTTTGTTTTTTTTGTCTGTGTGTGTTTCCATTGGTTTTTGCTTGTCTGTTATGTTCATATTCATGTCTTGTGTTGTTGTTGCTTGTCTGTTACGTTCATATTCATGTCATGTGTTGTTGTTGCTTGTCTGTTACGTTCATATTCATGTCTTGTGTTGTTGTTGCTTGTCTGTTACGTTCATATTCATGTCTTGTTTTGTTGTTGCTTGTCTGTTATGTTCATATTCATGTCTTGTGTTGTTGCTTGTCTGTTACGTTCATATTCATGTCTTGTGTTGTTGTTGCTTGTCTGTTATGTTCATATTCATGTCCTGTTTTGTTTTTACATTCATATTCATGCTTTGTTTTGTTTTTGCTCGTCTGTTACGTTCATATTCATGTCTTGTTTTGTTTTCGCTCGTCTGTTATGCTCATATTCATGTCTTGTTTTGTTTTCGCTCGTCTGTTATGCTCATATTCATGTCTTGTTTTGTTTTTGCTCGTCTGTTATGTTCATGTTCATGTCTTATTTTTTGTGCATTTGCATTTCAAATTTGCTCATACATTTGTGTGTTTGTATGTATGTTTTCTGTTTGCAAGTTTCTCTACATTCTTCCTTCTAAATATGATTCTGCATATGTCGAAGCTCTTAGAGTCACTTTAATTCCGAATTTTGTTTTCCATTGAAGGACCTCGTCATCCCTATGCTATGTGTTTTCCTTAGTTCCCTGACCTAGTTTTCATGAGAAGGGCTGTTCTTTCCTTGGTTTGACACATTCTGATTATGCTGAAATTACAGTTATGAGAGAAAGCCGTCTAAAACACTTCAGTTGTCTAGAAAATGACCTTTTGAAACCCATCTTCACTCTGTCCAAAGCCCCCCTCTTTGCATCCCCATTTCTCTGTGTATCTACTGTTTTTGTCAATGTTTTGGAGTTTTTTTGTTGTTTTTTTGTTTAACCAATGTTATCACCACAGTGCAATTCCAAAAGGGAATATACAACCTACTGTCATAAGTGCAAGCTTACGATCAGAGAGAGTGAGAGAAAACGCATTGGGCAGCATGGAAGAGTAGGCTTTTATGACAATCTATGTGTAGGATTATGTGAAGCTGATATAGTTGTTTGAATTAAGATGCATGCAAGACCTTTTTCTCTCAGAAACTTTTTCCTGGAGAGAGAGAGAATGGACTACTTGGTTGTAACCAGGCTCTTTCCTAAGGAAAGAGGGAGAAATTGAGAGAGAAAGACGGAGAGTGAGTGCTAAATTGACTGCTCTGAAATTGTGCGATGACTTGCCATGAGGAATATTGGCGATGTTGTGAGTGGGAGAGACGAAGAGATCCAGCTCTCCATGTCCCTTGCCTTCCCCTCGCCTGACCTCTCACCCCACCCTCATCCTGTGTATTTCTTCTGTCTTGTAAATGAAGCATTGAAGACATGATGAGCTTGCCTCTGGTGACAGAAATGAGGAACACACACGAGTAGGCGTGCACACACATACACACACACACACGCACACACACACACACACAGACACACACAGACACACACAGACACACACACACACACACACACACACACAGAGAATATATTCCATGGTATGAAATAGTATGTGAAGACTTATCATCAATATTGAATAATCCTGAGAGAGAGAGAGAGAGAGGAGGACATGGGGGGCAGAGAGAGAGAGAGAGATCAGTGTAGATTTACTTAATGTATGATCCAGGTTTTTGTAAATCTGTGATAATTTTGGAGATACATTAGAAAGTATACAGTGGATCTGGTAGAGTTTTATTAAAGTCAAGAGGACTTCTAGATACAGAAGGTGTTGATACATTAAAAAGTATACAGTGGATCTGGTAGAGTTTTATTAAAGTCAAGAGGACTTCTAGATACAGAAGGTGTTGATACATTAAAAAGTATACAATGGATCTGGTAGAGTTTTGTTAAAGTCAAGAGGACTTCTAGATACAGAAGGTGTTGATACATTAAAAAGTATACAATGGATCTGGTAGAGTTTTGTTAAAGTCAAGAGGACTTATAGATACAGAAGGTGTGCCCTCGGCCA
The DNA here is from genome assembly GCA_016801955.1 of Conus betulinus. Taxonomy (NCBI): domain Eukaryota; kingdom Metazoa; phylum Mollusca; class Gastropoda; order Neogastropoda; family Conidae; genus Conus; species Conus betulinus. Next base: position 90,283 of record JADBJO010003337.1, on the reverse strand, counting down.
AGTTCCTTCCTTGTTTGTTTTCTGTTTCATTTTCTTGTTTGTCCAAAATACAGTATTAAGATGTTTGGCCCTGCTTCATGTGTTTGGCCCTACTATCATGAGGACAGTAAAGCCTTGTTTAAAACACAAGTGTGCTCTATTTGAAAGGAAACATTACATTTCTGTCTGTTTTTTCCTTATATATATGTATATATATATATATATATTTTTTTTTTTTTTTTAGACAGGTGGAAAGTTTTTATATGCATCATGTGACATTGATCAGTTTGAATTCCAGGTGGTTACACAACTGGTCCGAAGGAGCTGATTGATCTGCTGCGACAACGATCACGCCCTTACCTGTTCTCCAACACTTTGCCACCTCCTGTGGTTGCCTGTGCTAGCAAGGTGAAACTGACTTGAAATCAGGTGGGATCTACACAAATGATGTGTGCATGCACTTGGTTGCTTGCACACTCAGCAGCAAGCATGTACTTGCAAATGCATACACACATACACGCACTCACACCATATCATCTACCGTAAAGTTCAGACTATAAGCCATGACTTTTTTCCCCAGCTTTAAACCCTGCGGCTTAAACAATGATGCAGCTTATTTGTGGATTTTTCCCAATTGCAGGAGCATCACACCCTCGTCTATTCTTAGCTTCTCTGTACTCACCATATCGTGTTTACTGTTTATGAATTTTTCGATGAGCTCAGTGTTAAAGTGTTAACTGTTCACGTGTTACAGTGTTAACTGCTCACATTTTAAAATCAAAGTCGCGCATGTTGAAGCATTCAGATCATTTGCTCAGCACACACCCTCATCATGCCGAAAACGCGACGAAATGCCTACGATGCAGCTTTCAAGTTGAAGGCGATCGACCTGGCCATCAAAAAAGGCGATGGAGCAGCTGCACAGGAGCTTGGAATAAATGAATCGATGATAACGACGTTGGAGGAAGCAGTTTGAACTGTCTTGTTGCAAGAAAACGGCAAAGGCTTTTAGAGGGAAGAAGTGCAGATGGCCTGAATTAGAAAACGACCTCGAAGACTGGGTCAACACACAGAGAGCAAATGGCCGAGGCGTTTCCACAGTTCAGATCAGACTGAAAGCAAGAACAATTGCTGCAGAAAAGAACATTGACGATTTCAAAGGTGGGCCATCCTGGTGCCTCAGATTTCTGAGGAGAAAACCTATCCATCAGGTAAGAACAACTCTCTGTCAACAACTCCCTCCTGACTTTGAAGGAAAACTCACAAACTTTTGGAATTTCACACAGAAAATAATAGCTGAGAATTTCATTGGTCCGCACGACATCATAAATATGGATGAAGTCCCTTTGACTTTTGACCTGCCTCTCAGTCGGACTGTAAACAAAAAAGGAGAGTCATCCGTCGTGCTGAAAACAACTGGTCATGAAAAAAACCCACTTCACTTGTGTTCTGAGCTGCACAGCATCGGGAGAAAAGCTTCCACCAATGGTGATTTTGAAATGGATTACGTTGCCAAAGGAAAATTCCCAAAAGAAATCGCTGTAAGGTCAATGGAAAGGGTGGATGCAGGAAACCTTAATGAAGGAATGGCTGACAAGAGTGCTGTGGCAAGCAACCAAGGGGGGGTCTTTCGCCGCAATAAGGCTGATGGTTTTGGATAGTATGAGGGCCCACATAACTGACTCTGTAAAAGAAGCTATCAGAAAGACCAACTCAATTCCAGCAGTGATCCCAGGAGGCACAATGAAATACTTGCAACCAGTCAACATCAGTGTCAATCATGCGTTCAAGGTGGCACTGTGTGTTAAGTGGGAAACCAGGATGACAAGCAGGGAAAAAATCATTCACCAAAACTGGCCGCTTGCGACGAGCAAGCTTTGCTCAAGTCTGCCAGTGGATCCTGACCGCATGGGGTAAAGTAAAGCAGTCCACCATCACCAATGGTTTTCAGAAGGCTGGACTGTGTGCTGCAGCAGACGAGGGAGCAGCAGCGACCTTCACCTTGCCTCAAGAGGAAAGCAACAGTGAAAATGAGGCTGAAGTCAGAGACAAGATGGCAGTGGAAGCACGACTAGTGCTGTTCAACTCCGATACCAAAGAAGAAGACTTCAGCGGATTCAGTGGACAGGACGATGGTGACACTGAATAAATGTGATAATCTGAAGATTATGAACTTTATTTTTGTTGTACATTTCTGTGGCTTATAAACCAGTGCGACTTGTTTGTGAAAAAAGTTCAGATTTTTCTTTTTTATTTAGTGGGTGTGGCTTATATACAGGTGTGCTAAGTAGACCGAAGTTTACGGGTACTCATGCTTGAAGACACACACACATTTAAAATCACTTAATATGGATGAACGACAGATTGAAGAACTACTATAAGATCGACCACATTTGAATGAATACATATACATGCCACACATAATCTCATACCATCTGCAAGCACAATCATGCACCATTCATTTCAGTTAGGAAACTTGCCGGCATTTCTTAATATGTCATGAAAACATTTCTGTTATTGTTTCTTTTGTTAATCATTTTTTCTTTTTAAGCATATCCTATTTATGCACTTTAGCATTTGTGAAATGACTTTATTTGCAGGCATTTGACCTTGTTATGGAAAATCAGGAACTACCACAGAAAGTTCTTGCCAATACCACCCGCTTCCGCACTCGTATGAAACGATGCAGGTTTTACTGTCTCTGTGAGTAGTGTATGCATGCTGTGGGCACTGAACATGTTCCGATTTCTTCAATCAGTGTATATTGTGCTAGTGATGTGTAGTACTTTTTGGGACAACCTCAGTAAAGTATTTTGGGGCATGTTGATTGTAGTAGTATTTGTTGTGTCTGGAACTGTATCGTAACAGCAGTTGTTTGTAGTAGTATTCAGGTGTTGTAACCATGGTTTCTGAATCTGTTCATAAGAGGCCTTTTGCATCATAAGATGAGAATCATCTACCTTAATCTAAAAATCAAATATAATGAAAGTGTGTGACAGCAGAGAAAAAAAAAAGACTTCCATTCGATGAAATCAGGAATAGCTGCATGTTTGTTTTTTATTATATCGCAGTATTAAGATGTATCGTGTTGTGGTTACAATTTTGACACAACGATTTTCCCCATAATGTATCAGATTTGTAAATTACAGATAAGGAGTGCATAAAATGTATTCAGTGAGGGCAGGTGTAACAAAAGTAAACATTGATAGACTGATCAAACTACATGTGCAGTCTTTGACAAGCTAGAAAACAAAATTTGGTCAGTACTTGTCAAATGAAGTATGCAAAAGGTGACATAATGCTAGACTTCGTTGTTTGATGAGATGAAACCAAATATGAAAATGGGGGAAGGGAAGGGGCGGGGAACACAAATGTGGATAAACTCTTCATTCAGTTCAGTAACAGTTTGTTAATCCGTTGTGAGCGATAATAGTGCTTGTCTCTGAATGAATTATCAAAATCCCAGTACTAACATCCATACCTCTCTCTTGTGTATCTCCTTAGCTCACCCCTGTCTATTCCTCCCCTTCTTCCAAGTACCCATGGTATAACAAAAATACCGTTCCTCTTTCGAAACAATGGGAAAGCTGACTACAAACTGATCAGAATTCTGCTTTGAATGCAACGCAGTTTTAACAGGACCTGTCCATTTTGTGTGCCGCACTAATGAACCAATTCTATGTGCACAGCGGGATCTTTCTTTACTATTGTCCTGGAGCAGAAGTAATCATTCATGGTTCATGTCCCTATGAATTGAGCATGAAATTTCATCAGGTGTGACATTTCATTGTGTCTCACTCTGAACGATTTTTGTCGGCAGGGGGACCAAGAGCATCCCATCTGCCCCGTCATGTTGGGGGACGCTCGTCTGGCAGCAGAGTTTGCCGATAAGATGCTTGGTAGGTGCCCAGATTCCTTTCTTCACAATGTGTAAAAACGCTAGGTTCACTTTAATACTCTGGCAATTAAATACTGAGATTGTAGATATTGGAGTGCGCAGTCACTGCCCATTCTGCAGGGTTGTTAGTTATAAGGCGATTGTTTCAGATGACAGCTTGATTCCTTTACATTGTTACGTATGTAAAGGCCTTCTGCTTTGGCTTGGCTTTATGCAGTAAATGAGAATGAGGTATATGAGTTGTCAAAAATGTGGTGGAAAATGTGTAGAATGTGTAGTGTTTATGTATGTGTGGAAGTATGGATTTTCTGATGAAATCACAATTTTTTCTATATAGTGACAGCTGTCTGGTCCAAGTATGTATTTCGAGGAGATTCTTCTCACTTCAGTACAGATGTCGACTAGTGTGGATGCCTTGCACCACTCTTGGAATCGCTCCTGTTTAACTGTTTTCGTTCATCGTCATTGGTATTCTATGTTTACATGTTCAAGGCAGCTAATAGCAAACGTTTAAAAAATCAGCCGCACTGGTGTGCCTGTGGTAATGCTTGTGTCATCCATATCCACTGGCACATGATGGCATGCTTTTTTGAAGGATGGAATGAGATTTAAAGTATGTAGAAGATTTTTTAGATCATCAGCAGCCTCAGTGGTAGAGTAGGACCACGATATTTATCAATCTCTTTCAAACAAGATGGAAAATGGGATCGACAAACGTAGCAGCAGAACCTTGGTTGATTTCTTCATTGTGAATATTGAAGAAGAGAAGGAAGTCGATCTCTTCAGCAAAATCAAAGGCTGACTCTTAAATCTAGCAAGATTTTAGTAATTGAGAAGCACTGAAATCAAAACTATGCTTGTTTCTTTCCTGCAGCTGATGTTAAGATTTAGATACTCTGTGGTGGCAATGCTGAAGATGAAGCATTTGACCCGCATTTATCAGTGAACTGAATCGATGCATTTTACTTGTAGAGGTTGCAACTTTCTACTTCAAACAAAGCTGCAGAAAAACCATCATACTTTTCACAGAAAAAAAATTTACATTGAAGAGGCCAGCCATTTGTATGAAAATTTGTACATCAAAATATGTCATATAAACATATGGTTATTTTTGGTTTTGGGTGTTCATGTGTCACAGTGTATTCATTTTTTTTTGTTGCCCTTGCATATTTCCTCAGAGCAAGGCATCTACGTGATTGGATTCAGCTACCCAGTGGTGCCAAAGGGTAAAGCGCGCATTCGGGTACAGATCTCGGCATCCCACAGCGAAAAAGATATCGACAGAGCCGTGGATGCCTTCATTAGGATTGGAAAAGAACTGAAAGTCATTGCTCCTTAAATAGAATCTGTACTCAGCAGAACTGCAGCTTGTTGAATATGAATCTCAGCAGACGGATGAGAATTTCCACCTTTTTTTTTTTGCTATTATTAAATGCAGTACATTCCACAGTTTTCAAACATTCTGATACATGACTCTATTGACGTATTAACTTTCTATTGAAGATTTGTTATTATGCTGTATTACTTGCACTGATGCCTACATTTCCATTGAAAAATATGATGAAGTCATTGCTGTGTGGAAAGAAATCTCGGCAGACTCATTCTTTTTAAAGAAGGGTGCCAGCAGATGGATCAGATCTGTGTTTTTACACTCTGATGCATCGAGGTATGTTGTTGTCAAAATATGAATCTCAACAAGTAGACTGGAGTTTTTGTTTTAATGCGGGCTGGTTTATTGTTTTTGTTTTGATTTTTTTTTTTTAATATGTATATGAGATTGTTTGGTTTTTTTTCTTTCTGTTTTTTTTCCCCTGAATAAAACGTACTCTGGGTTGCATATCTTACAATATTCATTTGTCATATATTCTGGATTAAGTGAGAGTACTTCGGCATTTTCAATGCTGGCACGTAAAATCAGTTCAAATGAAAAAGCTGGCACATATCTTACAGAGTTTGTGCGTAGCCTACCATTACTTTTGACTAAATCTGATCTTTCAGTATCACGTCTGTGCATCATTCCAGTAGATTTATAGTTGCAAAGACGTTTGCAATCCAATCTGATTGCTTACACGTGAGCTTTGCAGAGTTGCTTACCTTGAGCTGTGTTAAAGTTGCTCAGTTCATCAGATTTTTTCTAAGGCAACAGTAGGATGTTAGTTTGACAGCTGCAGTTCTCTCCTCGCTGGCATTCCCAAATATCTTCTTGACAGGCTTCAGCTAGATCTAGTTGCAAAATGAGGCCACTGCAGGCAGAAATCTAAATAAATTTTAAATGTGATTAATAGCGAACCGCCAAGAAAACGTAGACAAACAAATCACAAGACAAAAACATGATGCATTTTGACCTCTTAGATCTTCTTCAGGGAAGATACAAAACACTCAGGACAACAAAAATGAACGGGTAATCACTTATAATTGATTGCTCGTTCATTTTTGTTGTCCCGAGTGTTTTGTCTTGTGATTCGTTACGTTTTCTTGGTGGTGGTTCACTAAGAATTACATTTAAAAACTTGTTCAGATAGTTCTGAACAAGCTGCCTTCTTACCTTCCAAGCTCCTCCACCTCGTCACTCATTTCAATGGCTGCCTGTCTCAAACTGGAGAACATACAAACATTCCACTTTGTTGTTTCTGTTGTTGCCCTTTTGTAATCACCTCAGTTCCTTCAAGAATACACACTCCAGCACACCTTCTTTGCTCTGTGTCCGATTTTCAAAAATTGTGAAAATCCTTGTGGTTAAGACAAAACACACAGAAGTGGTTTTTTGAATCTGATTTCGTCAGTCAGTAATTCCAGGACACTCAATTACAAGGCATTTCTCTAAACCTGGATGAAAAGTAACACCTTTCAGCTAGTCTTCACAATCTGTCGTGACTTTAGACTTCATATAAATTAGCCTGTGAAGTGTGTGGGTGTGTGTATGGGGGGGGGGGGGGGGGGGGGGGGGGGGGGGGGGAAAAGGAGGGAAAAGAAGTTGCTGACAAAAGTTGATTTGAGAGCAATGATTTCTCTTGTTTCTATTAGAAAATGCTTAGAACAGATTTCCTGAAAAATATGTAATTGAATTTGACTGTTAAATCGACCATACATTGAACAATGTCTTTAGCACTGTCCATATTTGAGGAGCGGTTTTCTCTTGTTCCTATTAGAAAATGCTTAATTAAAGCATATTTTCTGAATAATATGCTATAGAAATGTAAATGAATGGCCATACATTGAGCAACGACTTTAAGAATGTTCATTTAGGTGGATGTAAGAGAAAAAAATACTTTTGATGTTGGACTATATTGAGGATGGGAAAGACACTTGTGAGGTGCCATGATTAGATTTGGAAGAGGTTGAGGATGAGAGCTGGATTTCATGATGTCCAGATAGGTGCGATTCATTGCAGTCACTTCTGTCTCCATTTCCATCAAAACATTTTTTGTGGGGATGGTGTGAAGTGAATTTCTGTCTCTCTCAGTTTATCTTTTTTTTTTTTTTTTTAGATTTTGTTTGGTGACAAAAATGACTTGAATGAAGTGTACCTATTTTTCAAGTGTTTAGCATTTTGCACATGAGTTTCAAGATCCATCTAGTATTCATATGTCGGTGACAATGCGTGATGCATGGGTATGTACATGCATGGGTATGTACCTGGGTGTTCTGCATTGTATTTGTATCTTATCTCTACAGGCCTAGATGACTTCTCTACTCACTTATGAATCCGGGCAAGGGTCACAGGTCAACAACTGTTTTGTGATGCTGCACAAAATCTGTCATTGCTTAGGCAATCTGAATAATGTAATATTTCTACATGTTTTTTTTGTTGGCATACTTTTTAAGATACACAGTTACATTTTTTGTTGCTGGCAAAGTTTTGGTTTTTTTTTTTTTCATAATCTGAAAGACACATGTTTGGTTACTTCCATTTATCATTTTTGCAAAGGTCTTTTTTTGTCTATCTTCTTCTGTTTAATAAGTAAGTGTTCTAGTTTCATTTTCTTTGAACAGAACTTTCTTTTCTAATTTAACATAATGTCCTAATACTAGAACACTACTGTAATGTTTTAATGCTGCTCTATATTTTTGTGGTTGAAGCTTTTCCAAGTAAGTTTGTCGGGGTGACGCTAAAGTTGAAGGTGTTCTGCCAATCTCTCTCCCCACTCCCAAGCCCTCGTTACTTCTTGTTAAATGCTCAGCTCTAGGTAAAAAAAATGGCATCTACACCGATGAAGAACAAACAACACTGGTAGTGAAAAACACCCAGGATAATGATATTCATAATACAAATACCAAGACAAATGATAACAACAATGCAAATAATGATAATGTCAACAAAGGAGAAAAATAACAGTGGTAATGGTACGGTCATATTGTGTGTTGGTGGGAAATTGTAAGTGCTGATTTTAATTATGTATACAGAAATTATCCTTGTTCAGTATTATTCTTGGACTACTGGTCTTTTTTCTTAACACAAATGGAAGAAAAACACCTATTATTTCCCCTGAAGTCTGCAGAATTGTCTCCCATTTAGGATGAAACTTGCGTGGCAGCACAATGCGTACATGATGTAGAGCTGACTTGCGTTTTTGTCAAGGAAAGTGTAAAAGATGTAATGTGCCATGTTGAATAGACCCCTGTTCATTTTGTTATATATGACTATATATTTTCATGCTTTTTTTTCCACCTTTTCTTTCCTGTAATGCACACTGATAGTGACTGATGATGTGTGTTACGTAGCATGCAATTTTCTGTCTCCTTGTGATAGCTTAAGAAGACATTCCTCGCCAAAAGGCTTATTTTCATGGTTTGAGACTGACTATGTTCAGTACAGTCTGTTTGAGATCAAATACATCCATAAGCAGCATTGAAAAAGAGTTTTGAACTTATTCCAACTGTCTGGAACAGATCTCATGTTTTGATCATCTCAAATAGTATATTAAAGATATGTCTTGTTCTCATGAGGGAGGATTGTGTGTGGTTTTTGTGTTTGAATTCCAAGAATCTTTTTAGCTTCACCTTCCCCTCTCTTTCTCCCTCCTTCGTCCTCCTCCTCTCTTGCCTCCCTCTCCTCCCTTCGCTCTCCCCTGTACGTTTCAGAGAAAGAACAGAAAATTGAGTGTATGAGTGTTATTTCCAAGTGTTGCTTGAACATGGCTAACTCTTCACTGCTAGATCTGCAAGAGTGATACACACAACCCAAGTCAGTATGCAGGGGCTGCACCACGGCAAAACCCAGCATTACAGCTGTAGAAACTTGATTTGTTTGGAGTTGTGATCTCTACTATGCCCTGATGTGGCCTCCTTAGCCTGTGGCTATAAACGTCATGCCTTACCTTGACAACAACCTGCCTTCTGTGATTTACATTTCTTTCACTCGGCTTAACGTATCATTCGTGGCTCATGTTTAAAGAAAATTAATTCGGATTAAAGTGACTAAGTTTCGTGTATGTTCCAACAGAGTGCATCTTGTAAGATATTCTAAACATTTTCCGTTCACTTACTACTCATTTTTTTTTCAAATTTGTCTTTTTTTTCTCTCTCTTTTCTCTGTCTAGCTCACTCTCTCTATGTTTTTGACATTGGGTGGGGGTGGGGTGGGGGGGGGGGACTTAGGACAGTCCTCTTGAAGTTTTGTATTTTGCCACAAAGAAATGTTGAAAATATTCTGACACAAACACAGTTAAGACTTTCTTTGAAAAGTTTTGCACAGAAGAAACCGAAATTTTTCCTCAGATTTGTCGGTTACATGCTGATGCCTAAAGAGTAACTGCACACATGAATGGTATAACAGTAACACATAGTTTTCTCAAACCAGAAGATATCGCTTGAAGCGATGACAAGTGTTCTCTTTTCCTGTTCATTAGTCTGTTTTTTTGCTTTTTGGCTCCACATATAACAAAGTCATCCTACATAGTGGACAGGTTTTTTCTTTTATCTTAGAGAACAAGAGAGTATTCTCATTAACTCTTTTATACCTACAACCCGCTTTTTAGAAATCCTACCCTTCCTTCCTACAGCCCAGAAAACCGGGCAGCACAAAGTTCCTCCTTTCCTTCCTGCAGCCCGGAAAATCGGTTCTCTGGTAAGTGCTTTGACTTCTTCGTATGAGTCATGTCCTCAGTACACATCATGACCGGGTTGCTCGTGTGGCAGTGTTTATGAATGGAATGGATGCCAGACGACCCCTACAGCATGAGAAAGTGGTCACTGCTCTATTCTGGCTGGTTTGCTACTGCATATATCTGTCAGTTCTTATATACACACTTTTTTTTTTCTCTAAATCCAGGAATGAGGGGAATACTCATATTATAAGAATCTAGGAACAAGAGGAAGTAATGGTTCATAGGAAAGTAGGAATGAAAGAGTTAAATATATTGTTGTCTTTTACTTCAGTTGTGCTGGCAAAATGTTACGGGTGTCAGTCTGTCTTTTCCCTGCACATCATCACGTCTGTCTCAAATGTGAATAGCAGATGTCGATTGTCTACAGTGGTATACTTGTAGTTGATTCATGACAGGGTGTTTTTTTTTCCCCATCTTCTACAGAGCAGAAACCATGTTTTCACACTTGTTTTGTTTTTGTTTTTGTTTTTTCAGATTCAAACCTGTCTACCTGATGAATGAACCTCAATTTTTTTTTTTTTTTTTTTTTTTTGTTTAACAGAATTGTTATTTACTGATGCAAGAGTGCCAGGCAACCTAAATGACCAGGCCGGAAATTGAACTAAAGTGATTCTCCAATTTGTCCAGGCCTGAAAACTGATTTTCTGCATTCACTGAACTTGAATGTACACAAGATGGTGGTGGAGGTTGTGTTCAATTGTCCAAATGTTCGTAAAGAGGGGGGGGCTTCAACCAAATGACAATGTGCACAACCGCCTTTATCCAGATTTGTTCTTACACACTCATCATGTAAAGACCACTTCCCCATGGTTTTCGGTCAAGTTGTGAAATATCTTCAGTCTTGCTCAGTAAATTTCTTGACGTTGTCAGTTCCAGTTGTGAAATACCTACGGTCTTGCTTAGTGAATTTCTTGACGTTGTCAGTTCCTGCCAACATACTGAACCACACAAAGCAGAGCGGAAATCACAAAAGGAAAGGTGGTCCCGCTTATGACGAAATTTGAGTTTTGACCAATCTAAACAGGGATTGCTCTTTGCTGGTTCATGTCAATCGGGTCTTTGTGGTTTTAAAGTTGAGAAAAATTGGGCCTTCAGAAGAACAACGTTGAGATTATAGTAAGTCCACTCAGAGGCAATTTTCAGTCTTTTACAGGCTACATTTCAGACCTTATGAAAAGTGGCACTCCTAGGGACAGAAAAATCGGAGAGAGTTTTTTACCAGATCTGAACTGGACAGCAGAAAATTTTGCTGGGCATGAAAGGCAATTTTCAGATTCCATGTAAGCCAGACTTCCAGCTTCACACCAACAGGTGGCACCCTTGCTGATGTGGTGATGATGTGCACTGTAATACAATACAATAGAGAGATGTGAGAAATAAAGAATGGAAGTTTCGTTAACATGCTGGCAATGTGTGGCTGTTCTGAATGCAGTTTTTTCCTCAAGTGTCAGTGACTATGTTTGAGTGTTCATTGGTGATTAAGTGTGATTGTTCTCACGCTGTTTGTTCTCATGTATCAGCGTTTACATGTGACTGTTCGTTGGTGACCTTGTGTGATTGTGTTTCATGCGGTTTGTTTGAACTCAAGCAGGCGTCGCTGCTTGCACATCTTCTTGAATAATAAGGCCCCCAACTTGTAAAATGAAATACCCAACCAGTAATGTAATAACGATTGCTGACAGTGGGGAAACCAAAGGGAGCATAATCACATCTCCTACAGCATAAATAGAAATGTGACAGCATCCACAACACAATGAAAAAGAAACATGCATTTTTCATCATGGAAATCAGAACATAAATACACACACCAATGCTTCCTACTTTGACTTTAGGCTGTGTTCCTTATTAATTGCTTCCTAGTTTTTCAGATCTTCTGTTCATCTGCAAATTGGGTGTTATCACAACCAGAGGGGAAAAAAGTTCATGGTTTGGTCTGGTGACGTTTCACCTAGCGCAGTGGCAAAGTAACGATTATTTCTATAGATCTGAACAAACCACATTTGGGTTATTCCAAACGGTATCAAAGATGTGTCCGAAAGATTGAGGAATGGCTTACAATAATAATAATAATAAATGAATACTTATATAGTATGCCTCTTCTCGGCTAGAGACCAAGCTCTAAGTGCTTTACAATCAACACTCATTTACACAACAGGCTGCCTACCTGGGTAGTGCCGATAGTAGGCAGATCATCCTAACATGTATATGATTGAATACTTCCTTCAAGTGCCTGCCTTTGCTGTGGAGGTGTGTGTGTGTGTACGTGCATTTTCTTTAGTATACCTATGATGAGAGTGATCAGTTTGATAAAGGCTGGCAGCTGCTGTGTTCATTTGATGACAAGATCAATAATATCCTAAAAGCCTGAGGATCAAACCTTCCAGCATTTTCATCTGTTAACTTCTGCCAGCAGTAATTCTTCATTGAAACATATTTTGTCCCAGACTATTCCTCCCACTTCCTTTCCCTGTTTGCCAATTTCAGAGTGAAAATTAGTGTATTGCTTTCAAATCAAAGTCCATGCACTTGCATGATCTGAATGGTGAATAAGCAAGAATTAACACACTCCTTACTGGCCAATATGAAATTCAACATTCCTCTGTATACTGGGTGTTTGTACACATTTTTCTAAAAATCGTTAAAAAAAAAAATATACCACCACAAAAGTACTTGAAATTTGGTCACATGATTGTTGTGTGATTGAACAGGGTCAGTACAAAGTTTCAAGGCTGTAGCATATACCATACTCTTTTTGTAGCTGGATGAAGAAGACATTATTTTCCATATTTTGTGAAACTCACGGTAGTTACACAGGCATATGAGTGAAATTTTCTCTGTTGTTGTAGAAAGGCCCGTTTTCATCATAAATCACTTTGAGAAACCCAGAAGAGTGTAAAAAAAATAGCTACTTGCCAGTTTCTGTACTACACAAAAAGAACTAAAATATGACAGAGTACTTTGTCGTTCAGCATTCTTCAAAAGACTAGGTAATTGTTTAGTATTGGGAAAAAAATCAACAAAAATAATGGCTACACACACTCTTGAAAGTTTGACACATAATAACCGTGTACACGTGTGTAAACAAAGTACATGATTTCAAAGCTCTTGCTTATTCAGTACTCTGTCAGTCACAGGAAGAAGATGGGGCATCTTTCATGAGGTTAGAAAAATAACAGGTGTGAACCTATGCTTATCTTGAAAAAAAGGGGTTTTTCTATACAAATCTCATTTAGAATGCTGGCAGTTAGTACACAATGACTACTTGTAAGTTTCTACAGTGTTCAAAAATGAACAAATATCAATCGTACGCGGTCGTTCACTGCGGTCAACTCCTGCCATGTTGACTATGTAGTCCTGGACATCTTCCTGCTTGTCCTTGTGGTGACCTCCCCTATTTCAGCTGGATCCATTTTGGTAGTGATAAAACGGACAGCTTTCTTATCCATCCACTTCAGGACACCCACGACACCTAAAACAGACAAATAACAGCATTATAATCTCGGTCTCAATAAACAAGAGCGTCATATTCATAATCAAAATCTCAGCTCTACTGAAGTCTTCTTGTCAATAAAAAAAAAAGTAAATTTGTCAGGTTCAACATATTTGTCCATATGTACATGCATAAAGTTGGAAAAAAAAACGTGCGCGCGCACACACACACACACAAATACACACACATACGATATATATTGACATCTATATTGTACACCCACACATCACACTCACTCCACACACACACATACACGCATCACAACCACCACCCCACACACACTGACAGAGTAAATAATAATGACTAAATACCTTGGTGTAAAGCGTGGATCTGATTTGGTTAAAAAAAATCCAAGGGGGTGTGGTCAGTCATGCCCTGCAACTTCAGTCCATGTGTTTGCTGGCCAGTGTATGGAGGAATTGAAATTGATAGAAAAAAAGAAAAATCTCCATGCCAGTTTCTCTTCATGACCTGGAGAAAATCTTCCCTACTCTGATTTGTCCGTGGTTCATTTGCACATGCATCGCCTTGAGCTTCGCCAGCCTCACTACACTATCACTCACCCCACCCACTCCTCACTCTTTCTGAACGTCACCATGTTCACTCACCAATGTCCTTTCACGCTCTGCAGATGGGCTAAATCCACTGTCATCACTGTGTTCAATATCTTCAAAGACTGATCCTTCAGTTTGTACAAGTTCAACAGCTTCATGTATGCTGTGTAAACACGTGTTCCCTGTCTGTTTCTCACACCACTAGTCAGACGCTGAGACGCCATTATGACCCGATTCCAAACAAAGGACAGTTGGTGTAAAAATAGGTCAGTGGTCAGCAAACACATCATGACGTCGCTTATGCTGCGGTGAAAGATTACTGTATGATAATGAGAGTATCACATGGCACGTTTCGGTTTCCATGACTCTGCATGATGTTCGCTCTAAAAATATGCTAATGCGCGATCCACTATACCTGATGTCAGAGAGAAAGCCATTTGAAAGTCACTGAACATCAGTCTCAGCTATGCTGAGACAGTATTTGGAAAAAGTTTGTTGACTGAAACTGGTTTGTCAGCTCATGAATATGCATTAAACTAGGAAAGGGAGGTTATTTCAAAAATTTATTTCCTTCCTCGTGGGCATGCTTAATTTTGCCGAGTTATTCAATCAGTGTTTTTTTTTAAAAAATTTTATACATCGACATTCACAATGTTAACATTTGAAGAAATCCACCAAATGCAAATTCAGTAGAGACTGGAAGACTGATAAAAAGGAAAGTCACTTGTGTGAATATGGTGTGGATTGAAAAAAACATGGATATGGAGGAGTCTTGGACCTACACTCACTGTTAACTATACTCAGAAGTTGGCACTGTATGACACCCTGCCATTATGAATATATGTCTGAATCTGTGAGCAGTCAGTGACAGCATGGCATTACAATACTGCCACACAGGCAAGAAGCAGCTCTCCCAAGTTGGGAAGCCACATTGTATGCATTTGTGAAATCACAATTAACAGTCATGCATGAGTACAACTATAACAATGTGCGGCAAGTTTCATACCTCTCTAGCATACACTCGCACAATCCTTCATGTGCACACACAGCCTGATCATTGCAAAATCACACGTAAAGTGCATATGTCGATATGATCTTTATTCAACAGGTACCCATTAACATATTTCATAGTTTCGCCCTGTAAGTGATTGCACCGTCTTTTTTTTTTTTCTCTTAACTGCAACTGTGCAAGCACTGCTGTTACAAGCAGTTACCAGAAAACATCACAACATATGATGGTCTACTGAACATATGACACAATGGCAATAAAATGTAAGAGACATGGAGGGTAGCAAGGATTAAAAACCAACCAACCAAACAACTAAAACACACCAAAGAGGTGAGGAGGACCTATAATGTCCTGGTTGGAAAGGAGATTTAAGTTAAATACACGGATGAAGATGGCAACACATCCATGGTTCAGTTGCTTCCCCTACCTTCGCATTATCTCTGCCTTTTGAAATGAGAAATGTGTCCCCGCCCCGTTTCCACTTGTTCGTAAAAAAATTTCACCCTAGCAATTCATCATTGCTTAACCTAGAAACCTTGACACTTCAAACATCTGCTGACTATCTTTCAGCTGTCTTATGGACAGACACACATACAGACATGACTGAAAAATAATACTTGGCTCAGCAGACAATGACACTGTAGGCCTTTTGGGTTTTAACTCCACTCACATTACACATACTGATCTCCCTTTTCTGTCATTACTATCATGTGTATTGGGATCTTCGAGCTGGAACTGTGTTTTTCAATACAATTACGACCCTCTCCCTCACCTCCACCCCATCCCATTCTGCTCTGAAACTCCATGCTCGGTCTCTGCACATACACATACAAACGTTACCATAAAATTCAAGGTACCACCATGATGACAGAGGCCATGAGTCTGCAGTTCAGTTGTAATCTTCAACCTGTAAAGAGGCTTGCAACACACGTGGAGCCATCTTTTCACAACAACAAAAAAGGAACACAACTGGAATCTAACACAAAATAATACCACAATGTTATTTATTCGAATCTGACGTAAACGATGCATTTTTATTTCATGAAACCAAAAGGAAAATCCCATTAAAAACGAAAAAAAAAAAAAAAAAAAAAAAAAAAAAAAAAGGACCAATTACAAGTAGTGCGCTGATGCAGAGTGTGATGAGCAAGGCTAGCTCTGATAATGGCAGGCCTGAGGAGGATTCAGCCAGCCCAGATATGTTAGATCACACATGCTGATTACTGTAAAAGTCCAACCCTACAGACAGCAGAGGAAGACAGTCGGATGCTGGTCTGTAAAACAAATGCCCCTATGTACAACATGCATTTGATACACACTCTAGAACAACCCCATGCGGGAGTTAACAAATGCCGTTATGTACAATATACATTCAACAGACATCAGAAAGACCAACAGATGCTGGTGTTAACAAATGTCGCTATGTACAACTTTTATCACACAACTGTTGCAATGGAACTTCCCATTTAAACCACCTCTCATTCAAAGACAGTTTTCCACGCAGCATTTGTCTTGCTCAGCCATTCTGTATTTACCTGCAGTTCAGCCTCCTTCCCATTTAACTTTTTACCTGCCAGTGCGCTGGTTGAGCATTCTCATTTTACTCTAGATCTTGCCCGTCGAGGTGACCCGTTTTTCCACTTCCACCAAAGGTTATTTGAAATGGTTGGAGACGCAGCATTTGGAGTTGCCTGCTGCAGCTCCAGTTACAGGCCTTGTTCAATGTGCTTCACATCCAGCCTAAAAGTTCATTAAAAAAAAACAAACTGTGTCTGGACTGTAACTGGCAAAAACACTTTGTGAGAGTGATAGGAGAGAAGACAGTCTATTTTAAGCCTTTCGCTCCGGCCGTGGATATAGCTGCAGTTCACGCTTGTGAGTTAACTCATCCTGTCAACATGAAACATGTAATAATTATATTCTACATTCATTTTCCTTCAATAAAATGTATACTTTTGTATACTGTAGAGCAATACTTGAATTTTTGACACTGTTTTTTTTTGTATGGTTGGTGTTTTTTTTTCCCCAAAATTACAAATAGTTCTGAGAGTCAAAGGGTTAACATGACTGTAAACAACTGGCCCATGCACTGCTAAATAAACAACTCTGGATATCTGCTTGGCTATTCAAGTGCATTAGATACTGAGTCAAACTCAAGTGGCAACGGGTCTGTTGATCAAGAACCGGTGGTTCAATATCACGTTTGGATCAAGTTTTACGTCTCTCCCGAACAGGCGTGTTATCACAACACTTGGTCGTAAACATCAACCACATACTAAGACATGTGCATAGCAAACTACATCTACTACAAAATTTTTGAACAAAATTTAGTACAATTTGAATGCACAGTTTTCGACTTGTTTTTTTTTTTCAAACAAGTAATTTTCCTCTTTTTTTTTTGATTTTTCTATAAACAATATTCAATTCGTCTGGCATGCTAAACAATTACTTGGAGTAGTTGGAACATGATATGTAAAACTAACATGGCAGTTGAAAGGTTAAGACAACACTTTGTAAGCAGGTCTCGTGGCTTAACAGATGTAGCGCGTCTAGACTAGCTGCACACAGTGACGTCCCCTACATGAAACAGACTTTAAAGGCTTGTATCTGAGGTTCCACTGTTTGATAAATACAGTCTACAACATCAATGACAGCTGACACGTAGGCATGAACCATCTGACTTCAACACTTACTTTTAGCGTAAACTCTCTTACAGTGTCATCCATGTATGGCTGGAACTTTCTCAAGGGCACACGTCACATGATCACTTACACAGTAACACACACAAAACTCAACCGTAGTGATATGCACGCAAAGACATGTGAATGACGCACGCTTCATCTCACATTTCACCTCTCCTTTTCAAGTCATTGCTTTATTCCCCTGTCTGTACAACTCCATTTGCAAAAATAATTTCTTGCATTTTTGGTCTCCTCAGAAAACGATGCAAGACTTGCTTGCCAGCTGCTTATTTTCACATAAAGCATGGATGATAAATCTGCACTAGAACATGAACTAAGACCACAAAAACAAACAGCAGGAAGAACTGTATCAGCATCCGCTGAGCAGTATTCACAACACTGGAACTACAGAAATGTTGTCCTCAACCACAAATGAACTACTTTCTATTAATCCACGTATTTGTGCAAGTACGCAAGTAGATACCCAGTAAGGATTTGAAAGTTAACAATAATAACAATGCTTTGTCACACCTACACCCACTCCTGAGCAGTGCTGCAATCCACCAAGCTTATTGGACTTTCTTCCCACACCCTCTGACATTGGTGCATCCAGTATAACTCTAAGACGTTCTGCTCATGCCCTACCACAGTTTGCTGAGCTTCGACTCATTCCATACAACTCTGGGCGATCTTCTCATGTCATACGCCACGGATATTGATGGCAGAGTATTGGTTCATGCTATAAAACTCACTGGAGTTGTTTCCCCTGCTGCTCCCCACTGACACAGAGTGCTGAGCATCAGCTCATGTCATAGAACTTGCTGAACTCTGCTTGCGTACCATACCACACTGATAACAGTTTGCTGTGCATAGGCTTGGTCCCACCAAACTCACTGCATCTTTTTCCGCAATCTACTACAAGATAATGACTGCACTGAAATCTATCGGGATCTATATTCAAACTGAAACTGCAAAGACAAAAATTCAGCAATCAAAGATCTTTCTGTGCTCTCGCTATTTTCTTTCAAGTTGGAAAAAATTGTAAAACTTGATTGTCTAGCAAACTACACAAAAATGAACTCATAAAATCCGAGCACACTATTTTTCCTTGGACTGCTAATGAACATTCTTGCAGTTTCATGCAAAATGATCATTTTCCTGTTTTTTGCTTCTTTTCAAAAGGATATGCATCAAAACGATCTCTATCTTAGTCTAAATTCATATCTTTTTCAGTTCTATTTATATCTGCATGAAGTTATGATATATAAAATGATCAAGGTTTGAAAGAAGAAAGAAAAAAAAAAGCACCTTTTTTTCATTATTACTCAAATGCTTACTGAGGTTTGTGTCCCCTCCAAACCTCTCCTCTCCCTATCCTTTAAACAAAAAAATTCTAGAAAATCTTATGAATGTCTTTCTCCTGGTCAGTTTATGCTAATGTTTGCAGTTCCCTGGAAAATATTGCATGCATACATGCACAAACGGACTTACACACACGAACATACACACACTCTCACACACACACACACACACACAACACACACACACACACACACACACAGCACTGTTGTACATAAAGCATAAGATAGGTGGGCAAAACAGCATTATGTATTACTTGACAAACTTTTGGCAGGACATAACAGTTTTAAAACCACAGATCTCTGATAAAAGAAAGAACGAAACAGAAATTAAAAAGAAAAATCACGCAAAAATGGAATGTTTGCCAGTAATCGACTACAGAAGCAAATACTGCTGGAATACAAAACTCTACACTACTGCCTTTCATACATATCCCCACCCCCACATTCCCATCCTCCTTCACTCCTATCCAACCCTCTCCTGCTCCTAAGCATCTCTCTTCACCCTTAATCCACATCACCATACTTCTCTTAAAATGCTAACACATCTCAGCTTCGAGGCAAAGTCAACGAACATACAAGCTAACTGATAATGAGTTTACTGTTTATGCCGGGAGAGGCTCCCTGTCATTCAATGCACACACAGGGTTCGAAAACTGCACGCTTGATTTTCTGCATGGATAGATTCCATTTAACGCACTCGGAGAGGTTGAAAACTGCATCTTCTTTTCTTCTTCTGTGTATGCAGGCTGATACTCCTGCAGACACCACCTTATAGAAAGGCAAGGATTAAGCCCATCTACCCAACAGAGGGAGTGGAGTTTTGTGTGTATGACTGTTTTTTATCCCGCCATTAAGGCAGCCATACTCCACCTTCAGGGAAAGTGCATGCTATGTGTAACGTGTCATCCATACCAGCAGCTAAACTGGCCTTCTGTTCTGAAAAGTTGGTGATGGGATTTTACGTGTGTGCAAGATGTTATAGTGCATTCAAACATGGAGCTTCAGTTTATAGTCTTATTTGAATGACTGTATGGGAAAATGGAGTTGGAACGAATGTTAACTCCAAGGGAAAAATCCCCTTGTATCGAAACGTCCTGACGGAGATTCAAACCCGCAACCCCAAGATTACGAGTCGACACTCTACCACTAAGCTGTTCTGGCCCCCGAAAAACTGCATCTGATTTTTATGGCTGGGCACATTCTATTCCCGCTCCCTGCACACGAAGGATCAAAAACTATATGTTTAATTCTTACAGCTGGTTTTAAAGTGGATAAATCATCTATCCAACGCACAAAGAGGGGTCGAAAACTGCACTTTGATGCTTCAGTAGATTCCAGTCCATATACTGCAAAACAGGGTAGTCCAAAGATCATGTATATGATTTTCTTGAACGGACTGATTCCGTTCCATCCAACGCACTCAAAAGGATTGTCTCCAAATTTCATCAAAGAGAAAGATACCACTCCCTTTAATGTATGCAGAATGGTCGAAGACAGTGTTGCCTCCGCTTCCGAAATATAAACCTATCCCTAGTAATAAACACACACACAAACAGCTGAAAGACCACCCTGGCCTTATTTTCAATCCTGGACCAAATTCCACACACATTCACTGGACCCCGA